>JASFAX010003148.1:12500-20000 GCA_030737875.1 Allium sativum
GCCCCGAAAATGGATGGCGCTTAAGCGTGCTACCCACACTCGGCCATCGAGGCGGCTGCCATGCCTTGATGAGTAGGAGGGCGCGGTGGCTGCTGCAAAATCTAAGGCGTGAGCCTGAAGCCCAGGAACAATGAAAAGAAATCGATGAATGTGTCCGGACCAAGCAACGAATAAGCGCTAGCAGATGAGATTGGACCTATAGAATAGGTGCGTAGCGAAAGAAGCAAGACACTTGGACAGGGTCTAAAAAGCCCATTTTGAGTATTTGACTCGTACAACGAAACGACCTTTCACTCGCAAGACAGGGGCGCAAGCGAAAAAGGGCTCAGAATCTTACCCTGAAACTAACGAGTGGGCAGTGGTACCCACGTTCTTCCGTGCTCGTAGGCCCTATGCATCCCGGTATCACAAACGTGCATTTCCCTTATGCATGCAGCCGCTTCACTAATGTGAATAGGTTATACAGAAGGGTGGGTTGGTTATATACTGCGCCTTCCTTCCCCTAATTAATATACTGGCCTTTTGGTATGTATTGCCCCCTAACTATAGATCAGATCCACCGGACGAAAAACTCAATTCCGCACTGCTGCTGAGTCGTCGGACTTATCCACCTCAGGGATTCGTGGAATTTCCGTTTTTGAATTGCGTTGGGGGAAATCTACCAAAGCTAGGCAGATAGATAGACTCCTTTCCCGCTGCTAAGGGAGAGCAAGAAACGAAATCAAATGATTTGATTGTTTTTTCACCAGCGCCCGGGTACTAAGAGTCCTCTCACTACCAACCAGCAGACTCATCATCATCTGGCTGGGTCTTGCCGGTATCAACAACGAGAAAAAACAACCAAATGGAAACAGCAACTAACTATGGCTCTTGGCCCAGACAACGTCCTAGGCGTAGGGGAGATCAGAGCAACAGGGAACGCCTAGACGACGACGCCCCCTGGGCTGCTGTAAGTAGATCGAGAGGTCGTTCCGCCCCTTGTCCCCGAAGATGGGTAATATGTTCTCATACAATGTTGCTCCAACTTTCTTCTAGAGGGCCTAGCTGGCGAGCGATTCCAGTCTGCGGCAGAGAACAAGACAGCAAGCGAGCGTACCCTTGTTCGCTTCTTCTCCACCAAGCACGGAAGTTTAAGGATAACTGTAGGTCGGTGGCTACCTAAGGAAACTCCGATTCGATCTGCCCCCCGGCTGGGAGGCATCTACCTCATCCCGATCACAAGGAGAGGTTCGCCATGATGGGGGGTACAAACTTTCTGGAACGGAAAGAATTCAAGGGACCATCCTTTTTTTTTTTCGGCATGCTCAAAAGATTTACGGATTCGCAGGGAGCTATTCGCCCTACTTAGTTGACTGACAATGACAAAGGCTTGCGAAAGAAGGCTCCCTATGCCAGTATATTAATTGCGGCGACAACCAACCCTATATTAATTGGGTCGGATCTCACCCAGTATAAACATTGGCGCCTAGTATACCAAGTCCAGTATATTCATTGGCGACCCCGAAACTTTTTTATATAGAGAGATAACAGGGGTCCAGTATATTAATTGCTGTATATCGGGAGCTCGCCCGCCGAATTGAATCTTGAGTAGTCTATCAGTGGTGCGAAGCGGCTTTCCCGGTTATACCTTAGTAAGCGAACAGCGGTTCTTCTATGTAGTCGCGCGCCCTTGACTCTCTTAACGTCGAGCTAAGTGACTTTGCGTAGCGTAGTAGAATGAAGGCCCCAATTAATATACTGGCCGACGCTCTCTTATCTATTAGCCTAAGCGTCTTCGCTAACTCGCTCGACGACTTTTTTGTAGGCGAGGCTAACTCAGCCGCTGACTTCGACTGTAGTGGGCAATTAATATACTGGCGCCTTTTTTTGACCCATGTTCTTTCATTCATAAAGTGCCAGGGCCCTCTTGATGAATGAAGGGATTCCATCGCCTAGCCCTGTAAGCCCACACCTGTGTAGAGTAGATCGTTCAACACCTGCGGCACAAACCCATTTTTGACCAATTGGTCCGTCTATCATAGGCGACCGAACGGCCGCCCCCCTAATTACTAGACCGACCTGCTATAATAATTCCATAAACACCTAGCGAAGATATGGCAAACAAATAAAGTAGCCCTATGTTCGGATCTGACAATACCATACCATAATCAAAAGGTACAACGGCCCGAGCGACCAGACTTAACATAAATGTAGCCACTGGAGCCATTCGAAAAAGGGAGAAATTAGCACTACTTGGTGAAATAGGTTCTTTTAGAATCAATTTCGAACCATCTGCTAGAGGTTGTAACAATCCGAATGATCCCACTACATCAGGACCCTTTCGACGTTGCACAAAAGCCATTACTTTACGTTCCGCTAGCACTAAAAAGGCGACTCCTAGTAGAAGTGGTAGAATTAAACCAAGTATTTCCGCTGGAACAGCAATGTACGTTTTCGATTTTCTATTCACTCATGATCGGGAGAGATTCTTCCCTGGTCGACCCGATCATGATATTTCTCTTATGATCTGGCCTGGTCGACCCAATCATGATATTGATGGACGGGACCTTTTCTCGAAAAACTCAGGATCCCGAGAAGTTTTGAAGATGGTGCATTAACGTTACTTCGAATGGAATCCCCCTCACTTGCCCCCTTCATTCAGGGCATAAGCGAAGTCATCCATTCTCCATGCCAGTATATTAATTTGGCCGAGAGTAAGCAATCCATCCCCCTTCATTCAACGGATTTGTGGTTGAGTCATTCCATTCACTCTGGGTCGGGAATAAGTCTTCTTCTCTTTTGGCGGGTGGGGTGATTACTTGATCAAATAGGGGAAAGGAATCGCTGAGAGATAGATTCTACTGTTTGGTCAGGACGAATGAGTGGCTGTGAAGCATGCTGGAGGCCCTCCCCGAGTCAGTCCAGTCAGAAAGGGGAGAGCCCCTGGGTATATTCTTACTAGACTGCATCTCGGGAGTTTTCAGAAAGTATCTCCATCCCATTTCAACAAAAAAGACAATTGTAAATAAAATAAGAAAATCCCTGTCAAATAAAGTTCAATGGCGGTGCATTTTCAAAAAGCGCATCGTTTAGTTTCTCCTAAAAAAAGAACCCGGGGAACGCATTAGATATTTACCTAAACCAGTAGGTCCTTGAGCCCACCTTAGCCCCCTAATATACTGGGGTCTCTAACTAGAAAAGTAAATGCTTGAGCTTGAGAAGGGCCCGGTGGTCCGTAAAACTCACTAGGATAAGCGGTATTATTGAACCAGACGAAACAACAAGCGATGAAACCACAGATAAAGAACCTAAACTATAAGACAAGTAAGCCTCCATACAAATGCCCGCTTTGCTTTCGTTCATTTGGCTAAGAAAGTTCCTATAGCACTACTTTGGCGAAAGCTTCCCGGTTAAGGTACTTCTATTTTACAGGCCGCTCATGCCAAGTAACGAAAATCCCCTGCTCAAGAATCGCACTAATGGCACCTTTCTGGAAATTTCAAACAAAAGGAAGACACGATCCCGCGCGATAGCTGAAGATAGGGCCCGTGCCACATCAAGAACCCGGCTTGCCGGGGCCGCTTGGCTAATATATTAATTGCGGAACAAAACATGGGTCAATATCCTCCGCAGCCGAATTCACAAGAATCCTCCAACCTGTTTAAACAATCACCTAATCCAAGAGATGAATTGCATCGAAAAACGGAAGTGAGAGGAAAGACCAGATCAACCAGTATAGTTTTGAAAAGCAAGCGCCCAGTATAAACATTGGCCAGTAAATTAATTTGCTTAGCTTGACCAAGAATTGCTTTTTAATCAGTAGTGAGATTGAGAAGGCATGGCTCTCTAGCCGGGCTTAAGCGAGTTCGAGTTCCTGGCGGTTTCAATGCTCGAGACCCCAGAATAACTTACTCTCTCAAGGCAACATCAAAGAAAGATCTTCTCACTGGGGAGATGAGATCCAGTAATAGTGGAAGTGTGCCGTGAGTGCCAGTTTCATCTTGCCAGTTCAATAGGCAGTTCAATCCTGAAACAAAGCCCCAGTATATTAGGGTCCACGTATTTTGGTTACATGACTAAACTAGCTCTCGTCGCCTGCCCCAGTCATCTAGGGTCCACCGCTTCAAGTATGTTGCTCTAGTTCTCTAGGTCTCGCGGGTCTCTTTTCACACAGCTATCTCTACTCATACCTACCTACTTGAGAAAGTCATCAGTGAGAGCGTCCGAAGTTCACTCAGCTATACCTACTCACATCCAACAATCAGTAATACCTGCTGCTTGAATTTCTTTTTTTGTTTATATTACTTCAGGCTTCCCAAAGCGATAGCAAGGCCAATAGCTACAGGTCTTTAACCGCAGGAATTAATATACTGGGGGCGAAAACTCTTGAAAGCAACCACTAGCAGCAGTTCGTGCTTCGCAAAGCAGGAAGGCTTGGAATGGGCTAGTAGAAAGCAAGAACTGATATGAAGGTGCAAATGCTTTTTGTAGACTGCTTGGAGCTAAGCTAGTGGAACTGGGATAGTGAGTGGTTGTAGAATAGCAAGCTTTTCGTCCTGTGATGTGAGGGAAGCGAGTGTTAACGAGCTTCTAGGACCATACATAGGTTTTACAGCCACCTGCACAGTATGGTTCGCGAGAGAAAGGAGGCACCGGCAAAGTGACTTCGATAGGCCACCTTCCCCCCGGTATGGAAAGGGAGGAGAATCATAGCAGGTAGAGCCCCTGGGCATATGATTATTATAGGTTAATCAACGATGGAGGATCTTCTGTATTATACCTGCCTCTGAGAACAGCAACTTCTCATTTCAGGTGCCGATACCGCGGAATTCGCTTGCCTTTATATTACTTATTCACTCATTGTCAGTTGAACCTTGTCCAGCCACGGTAGTAGAGTAGGCGCATAATAAGTTTCTGCCCGCTTCTCAAAACTAGGAGCGTCTCAATAAAAAAACACGTAGTATATCAGAAACTTCCTTTTCGAGCGACACCTTTCCCACTCCCAATTAATATACTGGACTTGGTATACTAGGCGCCTCTGGTCGCTCGCAGCAAACCTGCCGGTCTTTCAATGCAATTTCTAACTATGATAATCTAAGTGTACACTTTTCTTCGTTTTCTACTTTTAAGTTAAGTTGGATCGAGACTTTTAGCTATTAGAGCTAGCCAATAAAGAAAGATAGGGTATTACTACCAGTCATAGGAGAACGGCTCTCAGTTAGGGACGTTCTTCGAAACTCTTTCTCGCATTAAAGCTTATCCATTAAGGAATAGCTTCGTCAGCATGTTCTGATTCCCGGTAGTGAATGTTCTGATTTAATATATAACATAGAAGTCATTTTTCCCGGTTCAGAAGGCAGGTCAGTCATGGCAGGAGGTGCTGGTGGTCTGGTTGTTTGTTCTCAAATCAATGACCGGGGGTGGGAAAGACTGGAGTGCTGATTGAGCGATACCATGTCTCAGGAATTTTTTGACTTCAAACTTCCTTTTATTGTTTGATGAGCCCAAGTGACCAGTAACGAGTACAGATCATAGGCCGACAGCCCGTTGCTTATTGCTAGGAGACTTCACCGATGCAGTATATTAATTGGCCGAGGCCAGTATATTAATTGGTTAGTTGAAGTTGACATTGAGTCGCGCACTTCCTGGAGTGGGGAGTGAATTCATGCGTATCTCAACGCAAGGATTGAATTAGCTCATCTCGAGTTACGTGAGTGAACTTTCGCTCTTTGGTCGGACCTCACTTACGCTCGCCTCATGCAATTATTCTTTCTCCTCTTATAGCTCCTCTCCTCCTTTGACTACCTCTCTCGTGGGTCAGGACTATCTTATCGTGGACTCGCTCTGTCTCTTTCAAAAGATTGAAATAACCTACCATGAAAGTAATTCCTTTCTGCAGAGTAAAACTTCGGTTAGATATATAGCCTGAGTGAACTGGATCGGAATCAAGTCATTCAACCTGGGCATCCTTAGAGTCTGGCTAGAAAATCATTGCAAAGAAATAGGCCTTGCTTCAATTATTCCATCACATATAATATAGAAGTCGTTGAATGAGAGAGATGTAGTTGGTTATAGACTGAGTGAGCGGAGTAATTTCGAACAATTAATATACTGGGTCTCAAAGCTTCTTAGGTCAAGTGCCAATCCTGTCTTCTTAAGATCTTCTATCAGCAGTATATTAATTGGTTGGCGTTCTTCCAGATCGTATTTTTCCTAATTACGTACCACTATCCAATGAGAAAAATCCTGCTATATTTCTTCTGTGGAGATGAACAATAAGGAATGAAGGTAATCAATTGGGGTCCTTCTTCGTGTACAGTTCTCTAAGAAATGTGCGATCAAAGAATTGAGGATTAGTGCATGAATTCCATTTTTGGAATGCTTAAGTGTTAAGGGCATCTTGCTATGGGCACATACATGCGAGTCCTCTTGCTCCAATACTTTCCTCCTACTGCTCATTATCTGGAGCGACTTCCATACTTATTTCCCCCGCAAGTCCCAATTAATATAGCCAATTAATATGCTTTCAACGATCCATTTGAGAATTTGCTCGTCACGCTTCGCTGGTTTGTTTTTCGTAGGCGAACAGGAATCAAACTGACTCCAGTCCAGCCATAGGAGACACCTGAGTGAAAGGAGCAAATAGAGTTCCTTCAGCTTCCCGAAAACAACGTGAAGTCAACGCCCTATATTAATGCTCCTCGTTTTTATTCAATGTTGATATGACTCATCCAAGATCTTGCACAGGGCTCTTGCTTGCAACCAAAGTGGAATTTTTTTGGTTAACGAGACTTGGAAGATTTCTTGCTAGCTTCGCAAGCACCTTCTTTTTTACCCGGATTGAGAAGTGAGGTGAGCCAGGAGAGGAGACAGGGGAATAATCCAATCTGCTCCTTCCTCACTAGGAGCAACATTGACATGAATTGGAGAGGGGTTGGCAAACAAGTTGCCACTAAGAGCAAGTGTAACTGAATGTAAGAGCTCTTCATTTTTCTAACATCCCTGGTCCCTTGAGGGAATGTCTACATCAAGCGAAGGTGCGTAGCGAAAGAGAACCTTACGGCTCTATGCCTTGGTCTTCATGGCTGTGTGGCTATCTTTCCTTCAGTGGGTGAGGCCATTTAGATGGGTAAGGGCCGACCTACCAGGTCTTTCATCGGAAGAAGGTTTTCGTTCTATTGAAAGAAAGAATGGCAAGTGATTCGCCAATAGAAAGAGCTTATTCTCAAGTAACTAATTCGTAAACAATTGATTTGTAAACTACCTCTGCTTCGCAACCAGTGTTTCAAGTGCCAATCCCAAGCTCTCCAACGGCAGCATTCCAAGCAACCCTAACCAGCAGCGCTTCCTCGAAGGCGAAGTAAGCACCGTAGATAGATATAGTGTAAGCAAGCAAGGGGGCGAAGCGGTAAGCAAAGATCAATTGAGAATAGTTACCTCTTGGAGGCAGATTGACTGTGTTTCCTTAGGCCGCTCGCAAGAAAACTATCTATGGGAGGCTTTGATCATTCAAATTGACTC
>JASFAX010003148.1:25000-43420 GCA_030737875.1 Allium sativum
TATTTTGTCTATAGCACAGACGGAAAAGCAATCGGATCAGAGCATGTCATGCTTTGCTTGAAAGTATTACCCCTTGTCAGTTTAAACAGTGGTTATCCAACTTAGTGCTTGTACTAAGGAGATTGATCCTAGCTCCTTCTTTTTATTAACTGGATGTACTTTAGTGGGGGATGCTTGCTATCATTCCAGTGCCAACTGTCCAATCAGTGAGTCAAGCCTGGAATATTACCAACCGTTCAAAGTCAAAAGGCTTAACAAATTCAGACTCAGGAAGAATATTCACTTGGCCCGCCCAATGAATATACTGGGAATTTCTTTTATAGATGAGGGGAAGCCTTTACTTTAAGAGATAGGGGTGGCATGTCAGTAAGCCGCTGTAGTCGGACCAGCTTTCGGACTGCTGACTAGCCTTCGGGCTAAACACTAAATGAACTACTATAATGAAGCTACAAGCGGCCCGAATTAATATACTGGTGCTTAGTGGAGTGTCTTTGGGAAGGTTATCAACTTGTTGGCTGGGCAGGATAGACTCATGCCCTATGTGAGTAAGTTGGTGTGCAAGTTCGGATTCTTACTAATATGACTCCGAAAACGAGGTTCTGGAAGACCTATCTATTGTAGTGGCAGTTTTTATTTCTTGGAAGCAAGCAATTAACAGAATTGTTGATGATGAAGGCGACCAACGGGAGGTAGCGTAGCTGATCAAGTCAAGAATATGAGCATTGTCTCACTAGTCTGCGGAAAGAATATTGATCTTGAATATGAGAAGAGAATCACTAGTCTTACGTCAGAACTTGCCCGAATCAAAGAGCTTGACAAAGACTGGGATTATATTATAGGATTCGGGTATTGGTTCCCATAAGAGACGTATCTGTTGAGTCAACCTAAGCTCTGGTTACTCTTTATTTCTTCCATGGGCAGCTGCTCCCGACTCATATCTAGCCCAGAACGGTTATTAGTTGAACAGGTTGAACCAGGCGAATTAATATACTGGGACGACTAACGCGACCAACAGGGAGGAAGATGACAACCAACAAGGGACCAGGCAACTGACTATTGGGACTGAACTGCCAAAGAAGCCTTATCTGGTACCCGCAAAAATGGACGGATCTGGAAATGAATATACTGGCGCTCTCTTAGAACTTCGGTAAGGCTGCCAGGGTTGATAAACGAGTTCTATCTTTTGTGAACAGTGCCCTAAGAAATGAGAACAATTGGTCTATGGACCAGGAACCCATACTCCCGGCCTATCCGCAGCGAAACAGTAAAAGAAGCAAGCTTTGTCCCATAAGACTGCAAGAAGAAAGGTGCATAGCTAGCGGTTCAACCCGAACTAGTTACATGCCTTTTCTCCCTGGCAGGCACGTAGTCAGTAAGCTCTCTTCCGGGATCAGGCCACTCTACTTATTCCTTCCAGTCAAAAGAATGTTAGGTTCAATCCGTACCAATTTACCTCTCTCTATGTTCGAGCTTCGAGCATCCTCTCTCTATTCTATGTTCGAAAACCTGGCACAGTTTGCTTTGTGCGCCAGTATATTCATTGGCGACCCCGATCAATTGGGGGAGGAGCAAGATGAAAAAGAAAGTCGTCTTATCCTAGCTCAAGAATGAAATAATGGTGAATTCGCGAACTCATTTTGAATGGATTAAGGATTGAGGCGGGGTACCTTGGTTCAGCAATAAACAAAGTCAGGCGAATACGCCGATGATGGAAACCCACTATTGCTATTCCTCCCTAATTGGAACATTAAGTATAAGTGTATGGGTTAGGTGGCTATTTCCTTAATCGAACAAACAAATAACGACAAGCAATTGGCGGAAGGCTATAATCAATGAACATAGCGCGTTAGCAAATTGACCAGAAAGAAATCGGCATGCAGAAAACAAATATCTTGCTGAGTGATAGCAGATTCGCGGTTTGATTTATAGTCAACAGATCGCCCCATAACAACATGAAATAACGCACTCGGGAGTCATTCGTTCAGTGCCGACACATGTTGACTCTGTTCATACGGTAAGAATATAGCAAATCGTAATCGAAATATCGGCATATTCGCGAATCCTGACCAATTAATATACTGGGCGAATCTTACTGGCTTCCACATACGTGCAATAACCGGAAATGAAATTTCTATTGGGCCTAACCCCATGTTGTTCGCACCGCGAGTTCACTTCTACCAGTTTCTACCTAATGAGCCAGAAATAATGGAAAAGCCCCTATCGGTGATCTGGACTCTACGCGGACTACCTCTCGTTGAATCCAACCAGCTCCAATCTTCCTCAAATGGAAAGAAAATAATGAACTGGAAACCATAATAGTAAAGCTGATGAAATCAATGAATGATCTTAGGCAAATCTATGGCAATTAATCTGAGGGCCGATGAACTGGCTATGACGCCCTATCAGACTCATGAGTTCGTGAATTCACCATTAGCGAGCTGGTCATTGCCAGTTTGTATTCATTGCTGACTTGACATCAGTTGTTATAGCGCTTAGCCGCACCCCTAGTATACTGGCACTCGTTCAGCAGGGGGAAAGATGTTGTAAGATTTTTGGTATTGCGAACATATAGAGAGTTGGGGGAAATTGGTACCAGAATCAGTTCACACCGTAGTGAGTTAACCTAATTGAGCTGCTGTGAGCTAAGAAAGAACAGGGCTAACCGCAGGTGTGGCAGTGAACTCCTTCTCGCAAGAGATCCAATTAATATACTGGACGTTGGAGCTACGCTACCTCGGTAGCCACACAGGAGCAAGAGACCAGGGGGCAGTGATTAGTGATTCATTTGTGAGGTAGTAGGCCTTTGTTCCAGATCAATGAATGCGGAATAAATATCAGCGGATTCCTATTCGTTACAGCTTGCTTATCCACTCACCATGCCATCTGGATTGCTTTGTTTAAAAGAAACTTGGCCGTCAACTCGTAAGCGCGGTTCAGCAGGCTTGTTGGTAACAAGATTCTCAGGTGTCGAAGCAGGTTGAGTGGTTCCCCCAATTAATATACTGGCGCCTATCTGCTCTCTCAAGTCTAATACGCCCCGCCCAATTAATATACTGGACTTGGTATACTAGGCGCCTAGTCATTCAAATGTATCTCCCAGGCGCTTTATCGTACACTCTATGAGCAGCAGACTCAACTCTATCATCCATAAGACCAGGCAGTATATTAATTGGGCTTCGCAGCTCTATGGTGAACAAAGTCGTTTGGGTGTGAAATACCAGTGGGTCTTACTTCGCTTCAGAGGTTGCTAGCTAGCAGCAGGGGAAGCCGCTGGTGTCTCAGTCACATCCTACGGATGAGGAAGCTTCGATCAGATCAGAAGAGTAGGACAAAAGCCAGGTCTCGGGCCGTTACGGCACCACCGCTACGCTCCCTCGGAGTACTCTTTGGAGCACTCCTCCCTATGCGCTCTTTGGAGCACAGCTTCGCTACCTTTGGTCGAGCCTTGCACTATGTGGAACGGATTACGCCTATAGCTATGGAATAGTATAGGTAGGATGGTTCGAGATGGCATACGTAAAGATCAATACGTAAATGGTAGATAACGGAGCGGTCCGCAGGAGTGACTATAGGAGTGACCGGGAGAGAACAATAGAGCTTGTCGCCAGTATAAATAGATCTAAGGGCATTTACTTGTCTTGTACTAATGAATAGTATTGGAAACGTGTTCAGTTCTTTGATCCATGGAGTGGCTAGAAATCCATCATTGGAAAAACAATCATTTGGTTATGCTCCGCACCTTACTCAAATCAAACATGCTAGCTAGTCTTTACAACACCATTGGGTTACTTGCCAAGCTTTACTTAGCCCAAGCAACGCCTCTCTACTCCCATGCCTTTCTTGGTTGGACCAACCCAACCGGCGATTTCCGACAAGTCTTTCTGCTAGAGCAAGAAGCCAAAATCGACGCTTTCTCATATTTTTGGATAACCAATCCATTTTCAAATATAGTTGGGGACTTTCCCTAAGAAATGGGTACGTAAAATGGAAAGATCGGAACATGGGAATAGATCTTATACCAATACTGACTACCCATTTCCAGTGTTGTGCTTTCTAAAATTGCATACCTATACACGGGTTCAAGTTTCGATCGATATTTGCGGAGTTGATCATCCCTCTCGAAAACGAAGATTTGAAGTTGTCCATAATTTACTGAGTACTCGGTATAACTCACGCATTCGTGTACAAACAAGTGCAGACGAAGTAACACGAATATCTCCGGTAGTCAGTCTATTTCCATCAGCCGGCCGGTGGGAGCGAGAAGTATGGGATATGTTTGGTGTTTCTTCCATCAATCATCCGGATTTACGCCGTATATCAACAGATCATGGTTTCGAGGGTCATCCATTACGCAAAGACTTTCCTCTGAGTGGATATGTGGAAGTACGCTATGATGATCCAGAGAAACGTGTGGTTTCTGAACCCATTGAGATGACCCAAGAATTTCGCTATTTCGATTCTGCTAGTCCTTGGGAACTTTGATATTAATAGGGGCGCAATTAATATACTAGGAATTCAGAATCAACATAGGAGAGGTCCAGTCCTGGGGACAAATCAATAGGAAATGCTATTTTCTTATAGTTCTCTTTTTTACTTCTATGAAATGAAAGAGAGAGTAAGTTATACTGGGGGCGTCGGATATCAGAAAGAAGTGTTATCGAACGATTTCCTTCCATTCTTCCTAGTATGGAATAAGGGCTATACATAGTCTCGATCTATACGAAAGGGCACAGGTTTTTTCTTTCGGTTTCATTGATAGCAGAGCAGAAGAGTACGCTAGCTAGCTAGCGGAGCCTGAAAACGCTTGCTAGCTAGCGCGTCCCACCCCTACGGACACTATTGCCTACGCTTGCTGCTCGCTCAGTGTCATTCAAAGGCCAATGTTTATACTGGGCGAACACGGGACCGAATTAATATACTGGCAAAGACCTCACAAAAATGAAAGGCATGTGTGATTGAGGGCTCTCGCTCCCAATTAATATACTGGGACTCCTAGGTCCTAGGGTAATGGTTAAAGACCCAAGTCACTGTTCAAATTATTGTACTACTAAAATAAAACAAACTGGGAGATCAACGAAAATCCAGTATATTAATTCATAGATTCGAGAACGACTCTAATGAGCAGGACGGCAAGACCCTGTAAATGCCCGAGTAGTTCCATGGGTCCGTAGGTGCGTAGCGAAAGTGAGTTGCCTTGAAGAAAGATTGGATCTTGTACTGCTTGCTTTCGTTCCGGTCGATCTCTTCCTGCTGCTGATAGTCAGCTAATATAATAAAAAAAAGAAATATACTATCTTCTCACTTGTAGTCAACCGAAGAAGCAACTCATTTCGGGCAAGAATCCGCTCGTCCACATCTTCCAACTTCAGAGCATTTGGCCTATGGGGACGCTTCGGTAGAAGGGGCCTTAGCGCTGGCTCCCGATCCTGGATAAGCTCCAGTTTCAAAGGTGATTACGTAAGCAGACTTTAGGCGGGGTTGACTCATATTTTATACTACTATTAATATTCCTCGGGATTTCAAGTTGGAAAGTGTTTTGGGGTTGTACAGCTTTGGAAAGAGATTTGAATCAGCTACGCTACCTCCCGTGGTCGCCTTTTCTTTGGGGGAAGGTTTATGGAAATGAGAGGGCTTGAGACTTGGAATTAATATACTGGCTCGGCTTTAGCTGTTTTGTTTGAAACAGCAATCCATTTCGGAGCTGTATGTAGCTTGCTCCGTCGCCTTTTTCTCGAAGATCTTGAACTGTCAAGAGATGCGCTAACTTACCCGACGTTATTTCGACGATCAGAGAATAGGGAGACCTAAAGTCTGCTTGCTTTTTTTTCTGAATGAATTGTCCGAAGCAGAATCGGTATGCACCACCTCCCGCTCACTTCGCTCGAAGTATATTGGAGACTTGGTATACTAGCGGACCAATTAATATACTAAAGCGAAAGTGGACCCAATTAATATAGTAAAGGTCTGTTTATACTGGGAGTTCCAATTAATATACTGGCCTAGGGTTAGGTACTGTTATTTATACAAGTAGGGTCTAACCAACAACCTACCAGCTAGCACTAACGGCAGAGACCAAGATTTTACCATCAGCTAGAAGGTTTTAGTACCTTTGTTAGCCGGGCCCATGGTTTATATTAATATTATCTCCACAAGTCTTTCTTATAGGCTATCCTAGTACAAGCGTCCTGGCGTCGGGCCTAAGTGAGCTTGTTTCATACAGCACGTGCCGTTCCTACCGGCTCTGTGACGTTAACCTAAAGCTCTAGTTCTCACTTCGCGCAGCTCCGTTCACTCCCTATGGGGATTCTTCTTTCATACGTAGTCTTTCAAACTTGATTCAATGGTGTAACCAATAAGTATAAAAAGGCCGCTAGCGCTACTACTACTACTTTGATTTGAAAGCCCGCCCCTGCTTAGTGTCCGTGAATGAGGGAGGAAGGAATTTCTGCTTTCTGACTCTCTGTTCAAGGAGACAACACACCGGATTTGCCGAAAGAAGGTTGAAGAGTGAAAGCACTCTACGATTAAGATTTAGCTATAAGTTAACCAGTCATGAGCTAATATCACAGCTCCAATCAAAGCAGTTCGTCCCCCTTCTGGTGGCTCTTCACTTGGTGTTCACTATTCTTTGGTATTGGCACTAACAATGGCACGACTTGAACTTCGACTTAGGACTTGCCGACGCTCGTGAATCTGGCTATCTCAAGATATCCGGATTCCTTTCTGATGCGCCTTATGTTTCCAAAAGGTAAGACTTTCCCCTTCCAGGGTGACCCCATTTGCCCGAGCCCTAATCGAGGAATGGCAATATCGTTTCGGCCTGGCCTTTTATCTTCTCTCTTCTCTGAAGGCTGTTCCTATTCATATTCAAATCTGTTAGATAGCTTCTATCTTCCAGTTTCTATCTTTGGTTCTCGAGGTTATCAAGTTTCAATCCAGATGGTTTGGATTGCCCTCGCGATAATAGCTATATGGGTAAATTGCTTGACGATCTATCCAAAAGGAGCCGTGTCCATGCCCACAGGAATAAGGCCCATTAAGATGTATAGGTGCGGTAACGTACATTATATATGAGATTATGCAAAGTGGGTCGCCATATCTCCCAATCTCCTCTGGCGGTTGTGACTAACTCAATGAATATTATTAATCACTCCTCATCGGTGACAACCTAAGACACTTGAATCCGTGTCCTGTGTATCGCCTTGCGCAGAAAACAATTTCTCTTTACCCTCTGGCGCCAAGTATATTAATTTCCGGCCTGGTATAAACATTCGGGAAGCAGCAAATCAAAAACCTCTCTCTACCCTCTTCTAGCTTATAGTTCCAACTGTAATCGACTCTTGGCCTATCGGATTACTACCTAGCGGTGACTCCCACTTATTTAATTTAAACCTTCTCTTGCCTCTCCTTATGTTTATTATGCCTAAATTATCTTGAAAAACCTTCACATATTATTTCTTCATTTCGTCGGGTCCTGCTTTCTTCGGTTTCATAGTTTAGTGTCCCGCACAAAGCTCAAGAATGAATATTAGTCGTCCTCAGGAATCCATTTTCTCTTTCTTTACGGATTCCCGTCTTCTTCCTCTTTCTCGAAGAAGTGTATTACACCTTCCTCATCAAGGATAGAAGCCCGTTGACACACGGAATGGCCCCATTTCACGAGCCTTCACTGCATCCGCTTACTTAGTTGCTTAAGGGACAATTCCTGCACTGCATCCAACCGGCATGGAGCTATTTTACAGTTCTCTCTCTGTTAGCGCAAAGGGCGTAAAGTGATGTACCCTCCCCCTTATTTTAGGCACTGACCTATTTTGGTCTCGAGAAAGCCTGAAGTCTTTCCTGGCGAGGTGATGGCTCACCGTTTAACTAGCCGAGGTGAAACTTCCCTCTAGCCGAAAAAAGAGGACTGTGACGACGGCGTGTACAATGACGATCTTCTAGCCACGGCGCCCTGACTCGATTCCTGATGGCATAGTTGCTTTTGTGGTACGAATATTATGTCATACTGTGAGAGCAGTATCGCTACTTTTGCGAGTCGGGCGTTCCGCTAGTGTCATTTAGGAATAGGCGCCAGAAGCTACCATAAAGTGAAGTGAATAATCGCTCATTGAGAACGTCTTGCAATAATATAAATGAAAAGAAAAGATTAATGAAAAATTTTTATGTTTTCCTAGCAACATTTAGTGAATGTTGAACCGAAAGAGTCATTTTTTGGGACATAAGTTTGCTCTCTTCCCTGACTCAAACTCAAATAGGGCTCTGGCTGGAGGGCTACCTACTACCTATCTCTTAGGGAAATTCCGCCTTTCATAACATAATAAGAAGGGTAACCAATTTTCCTTTGAGGAGCCATTTGTGATTACATTCCCTAAAAGCGAAAAGCGGCATACCTTCCGGTCTTCAATCCCTTTCTTCTTTTCCTTACTCAGTAAGAAACCTACCTGAGACTATTGCAACCTCTGTTCCGGGGTCCCTGAGATTCACCCCTATAAAGAAAGTGGAAAAGAATGTTGATTTCCTGAAAGATATTAAATGCGTCCGGGATTTATATATATATTATTGATAAGTCGCGAGTTCATACTGAAATGAATAGACTACTTTCGATTCCCAGTATAAACATGGGTCAATAGTTATATATTACTTCGAACGAAGAATTACTAATAGAGGAGACTCGACCAGATCTCTTACCCATTCTCATTTCAAGAGGAAGGCATCCTTGGTTAAGGTATAGACCGAAACCGGTCCAACTGGTCAAGAAAGCAACCGTCCATTTGCCCTCATTTCACAGGTTGAGCGAAGCTTAGGACAGCATTCAGCTTTCATATGCATTTCTTACAGATCGGATTCTTCGATTACAGCATAGCTATCATCAGAAGCAGTACTTCCGAGTCACTCTATAACTGAGAGCTTGTAGTTGGGGATTTCCCAGATCTCTAAGATAGAGTCTATCCGACGTATCACCCGTAATTGGAGTTCAAACGAGGCCTCAACGTAGATGCTGGATGGGAACTTCTATTCTACCTGGCTTATTTATATTTGTATTTGTATCCCTAACTAATAACCAAAGTAATTCCACAAGAACATGAATTACTGTTTCTATGTTGTATGACTGGATGTGCATTTACCTATCTTACTTATCACCCTCAAAATGAACATTCTCCATCAAAGAGTTATTTCCAAGTTTCAAGCATATGGATGTGGAAAACGGGGCCCCTGGAATATTATTGGTTGAAAATCTGGAATATGTGCACTATTTACCTAATAGAGATAAAATTATGGTTTTTATACGCTCTACTTCCCTATGGTCTGTTATCGCAATTAATATACCTGTCCCTTTTATTTATTTTGATTCGTATTGTCCGGAATAGTTTGGATCCTTACGTCCTGATTCCCGTACCGAAGCAATTCCTGAAGAGGAGTTCCCTGTGAAGGTATAATAGTTGTTCAAAGTTTCCCTTTCTTTCCCTTCAGTCTAAGTAAGGAGTTGTTCAACTCTATTCCTTCAATGGATAAAAGCTGTAGGTGCAAAAGCAAGTTCTACTCCCTTTATTTATTTATTAGGTTTTTTCTTATTCCCTTGTTATCCTTCTTGCCTTAGCCTTCCGGCTTCAGTACCGTTCCAGTGGATGTAGAAGCAAGTAAGCTCTTAATTCCTTGTATGATTGAGTTTATTAGGTTCCTTTCTTTCCTGTAAGTTTACTAAGGCTGGTTCTCTTCTAGATTGAATATTGATTTAAACTTGCCTATGGTATTTCTTTCTAAAAAGCGTAGTTTAGGTGCTATGAAGGGTTGTATCCGTACCCCTGTAATAAGCACCTTACGAGCGTCCCGAGCCAATGAGGGAGAAAGTCGACGGGTCCCCTGCATCATCAGATGAGGGACACGCTTTCTCCGCTGACCTAAATATGTTACAGGCTTAAGAAGGGATGGAGCTAACGAGAGGTTTGTAGGCCCCGAGCGACGTACGCTAAGGTAGTCAGCATCTGGGCCGGTCGGTAGAACAACCCTCGTAGTATAGCGATAGACCGATGCTAGAGTTCCTTCTTTTTGTTTCGAGGTACCTTCCTTTTTTTTCAGTCTCTCGTTTATTGCCCTTCAGGCTAAGTAAAGAATTTCATCATTCTTTCTCTAAATAAGTTTTTTGCTCTTTCGAGCTTTCGATTCATCTGGTAACTCTTGTACCCAATACAATAGGTCCTAGACATTATTCCATCCAGGGATAAGCCCTGTAGGCATAGAAGCGAAAGATGATAGGAGATAATCTAGTCGTCCTTTGAAGTCTTCTTCCTTGCCCTTCAGGTTCCCTAAGTCATTAGCTGAAGAAGTCCCGTCAATGGATAAGAGCAGGTAAAGCCACGAGCAAGCTTTATCTAAATCTGCTAACTCCTAGCTTTTGTTCGAGCCATTATTGCCTCCAGGGAAAAGTAAGTTCCTATAGTCACATAAGCGAAAGATTCTTTCCTCTCATCTAGTGGAACGGGGCCTTAACCTGTTATTATTCTTGAATGGACTTATTTCGGAGGGAATGCTTCAGAGCTAAGA
This sequence comes from Allium sativum, assembly GCA_030737875.1. NCBI lineage: Eukaryota > Viridiplantae > Streptophyta > Magnoliopsida > Asparagales > Amaryllidaceae > Allium > Allium sativum. The sequence goes on from JASFAX010003148.1 coordinate 35,543, forward strand.
ATAATTTGTAAGGGATCGTAATATACTTTTGAAACACTACTTCTTTGGGAGTTATCCCTTGTTACCCCCTTCGATCGGTCGGGAAGGAGAAGTCTCTTTCTTCTAACTAAATTCCGCTACTTACTTAGAATGAAGGGAAAGGAGGGAGACTGAAAAAGACGGGAGGTCCGTATCTCATTCTTATGATTGGTCGCTTCGCTAAGAATGACTTAGGGTCTAAGTCTGGGTAACATCCCCTATCTAATAGAAGAAGTTAAGAGTGAAACGCTACGTGCCCTTATAGCTCGACCATAGGGGAGAGGAAGATTCGATAGGCCGCATGTAAAACAAAAAAACCTACCATGAGCCAGACCACCAAGATGCTTCAAGCCGGGTGCTTTTTAGCCACCAACAGCTTGTGTTTCCGTTCCCTGGATGAGATCAAGGATTCTTTCCATCGGATTAGTAACAGTCCGTTCTCCAAAGGACTAAATCAAAAGGCAAAAGCATGACTTCCTTAAGGATAGAGACCGGGGGGGAATGTTGGTCAGTTGCTTCGAGTTCAAATAGCAACTTCCTGATATCTAGAATCTCATTCAATCAAAGTCCTCAAATCGAAAGGAAGTAGTCCCAATTAATATACTGGGAGCTTTCAGTGCGTAAAGGTTAGTTCAAAGCACGAAAGCACACCTCCCTCACCCTAATATACTGGGGCCAATGTTTATACTGGGGCAGGGGAGGCTTTACTAACCCCGGGTTCCGTTAGAGTTTAATACTTGCTCATGCGTGGACTGTTCTTTTCCCTGAGGAGGACTGCTTACAGAGTTAGATGAATAGTAAGGCTTATGCCGAAGTGCCTTTTTATACATTTCTCCTTTCTTCACTCGAAAAGGGGGAGACCCGTTCTCTAAGTCAGTGGCCGGCTTCGATACGGCGGGCTAGGAAGTCTATTCCCAGCTGTTCTGCCAGATTCTATAAACCTGGGATTTTTCATTAAACATCAATTTCCCTTCATAAGCCCCAGATAGATAGATCTAAAGGCATGCGCATATAGATGAAAAATCTGTGATTGGAATTTCCCCAAGGCGCCCGAAGGAAGGCCAGTATATTAATTGGGAGATGCAAAGTGAAAAAGTGCATTGAATATAGCTGTGAAATCAGTGAATTTCTTTTTAGCCCAAGCTCTTTCAAAATGAGAAAAGGTTATCTCATATAGCTGACAAATGATAGATTTGGTTGAACTATCTAGAGTCCCGTTCTTCGGTTGATTTACTTGATTGGCCAGTCGAGCACAAACTCTTAAGAATTGTCGTGAGCGGGAGGGTGGATATTAGTTCCGGGCAAAAGAAAGACCCGGCGAATTACCTCTATTCCTTCACGAGTAACGCGGTTCAGCCAAGAAATCCATTCTATAAGGCATAGTCCGCGGATTCTTTCTCTTCCCCCCGCCTAATTTTCGGATGCCAACCTCATTAGATGCTAATGTGTCCGTGTAGGAGATGGATGAGCATGATTTCATTCACCTTTATATTACTTATTCGGATTCGACTTTCACTTGTTTGAGTTGATGAGTTCGCAATCAAATAGGTAAGCGCAATTTCAGTTTCTTTTTCTAAGAAAATGCGCCAATTATAGTAATATATTGCATGGCACAGTAATTCCTGAGATTTTATCTCATCATGAAAAATCTCTAAAAGAGAAACGAAATCCCCTCGGCTCACGTCATCGCCCGCTTTGACCATGTGAGCAAGTTCCTGTGAGAGATCGATCCAAGTCAATTTCGAACGAATCACTTCATGGAAGAAGGATGCCTCTAAGATAGCGGCTACCTTCTCACGGAGTGTGTCCACGGAATCCGAAGGTAAAACCTGCGGCATGTCCGCTTCTAAGACATAACTGGGGGTTGGGACCGGGTTCCCACTAGCATTATCTAGTACTTCTTCAGGCGGGCGGAAACAACAAAAGAGTTTCTTCCACCCCCCCTGGTTCTCGGACAGATAATATCCGCTCAAGGGCGTTTCCTCGAGTGCCCCAAATCCCAAAGATCCTAATAATATACGTTTACAGATGAACCCTACAGCAAATAACATGGGTGTTTTGTATTGTATCGAACCTCCAATAATCACATGAAAACCATGAAAGCCTGTTGCTAAGAAAAAGGTAGAACCATAAATACTATCCGAAATTGTGGAGGGTGCTTGGTAATATTCCATTCCTTGAAAGCCAGTGGATACTAGAGCCAGTGAAACGGTAGCTACTAAAGCTACAATAAGCTTCTTTTGTTTTTCAATTGGAAGTTAAAAATAGGAAACAAAAGTCAGTAATATCATGTTGGAATACTTTGTGGGATCAAAGAAACTAGCAGCAAGTACCTTCCACGAAACAGATCAAAATAGGTGAAAATTCCGACATCACCAAAGCTCACTGCGTTCTCTCGCTCTGCTCGCGGCGCTCCTTGCTCGCGGAGCGGCATACCGAAAAAGAAGTGTGATCACCGGGCTTTGACCACGTCTCCCGAACAATTTCAGTACATATGGCGTGAGACGATTCCACATATCGAGGTCGGAATGGGATCGGGTCTTTTCACGTCTCACCGTAGTGCCCGGTTTGTCTTGATTGGAGATTGATGAACAAAACAACTGTAAGCTCTGATTCGTTAGCCGAGCTATTTCCTGGTTAAGCAGAAAATAACTCATGAGCAGATGCATCTTGACTTACCGGTAAAGAATACATGAGAGTGGAGAAATCCGCTTTTCTAAAGGATACACATGAACTGAAAAGGATCACTTGCATTCGATGCAAATGATATCAACGTAGAATCATCCTGAAACCTATCTTTATGCTGATTATACCACTCACAAGCAGCCTTATACGAAGTCAATTTCTGATGCTTAAAAGCAGCTGTAGCATATAATTGTAATAAAAGCGGATTCTTCTGGGATGAGTTACTACCTGAATAATATTCCTCCTCAGTCTTCGAAAACATAATCAATGATTTAGAGATATCACGCTCGTGAAAATGTAAGAGACCGGAGCGTTACTAGAGATTCGACCTATTATATTGGGGCCAGTATATTAGTCCAAGAAAGCGGGAAGATAAAACTCGTAATTTCTGTATGCATCCGCCATAGTGATAATAAAATCTTCAAACCTAGCTTGCTGCACACGCCCAATTAATATACTGGGAATTCGGATTCCATTTTCGAAAGAGTAGAGTATGTTTTTTTCGCTATTTCACTATTCTAGTAGCAAAACCTTAATATTAAGATTTCTCTCCCGAACAATTTCTTGTTATTTATACAAGATCGTGAGACGAATTTACTCGAATGCCAATGTTTATACTGGGCGAAACAGTTCTCTTATGTTTCACTCGCAATTAATATACTTGTTCAACAATCCCTGTATTTCGCTACGCACCGCATAAGCAGCTTAGCTTCCTTGCTCTGATGTCTCACTCGTCTCCTGCACAATTGCTCCTGGCGAGTACGCCTTTACGAGAAAGAAAGGTTTGAATCTACTCCATATTATTAGGACAGAGAACTAGCAGACAGTTCTAACCAACCCTATGGCTATTTCCGTTAACCCAGGCCAAACTCGGGCAATAGCTTATTCGTTTGTTTAGACTATTTCATGAACATTTAGAAAAGCAAGTCACTAGACTGGAAACCGTAACCATAGACTAATACCCAACACACGGCATTTGCTCGCCAGGTTGATTTGATTGGATTTCTCGCAAAGAGAACCAAGATAGATAGGTTTCGTGAGTCAATCTCCAGGGTACTTCGCTTCCGAGCAAAAGGTAATCCTAAGTCGTGGATGCTCTTCTTTAATCACCTATCCCGCCATGTGGAGTCAAGGAGAACTCCTAGCTAAATGGGATATGAGATTCCCGTATAACTAGACTTCAACATTTTGAATAGACTGATAAACACTTTGACTGAGACAATTGATGCTGTCTAGCCAGAATTACCCGTACTCAGCTTAATATGCCACATCTTCTGTCAAGGCACGACGGTCTATGAGCACGACCGGCGGGAGTGGACGTTGCTAAGCATGCCGCCTAGACGTCAATGGATATAAGTGCGATTACCTTTTTCTTTTGCCACAATGCGCGCGTAGTCTGCTCATCTCCGGGAAATGAGAACACTTTTCACTACGGCTTATGCTTATTCGTTTGTTCAGGCTCGTTATTCGTTCTGGCGTCCCCCCCTCCCGCGTACCTCCTAGTAATAACTAAGGTGTTCCCTTTCCCGATGTTTCTCTGCCCGGGGCGGTCAAGTGTAAGAGAGAGAGGTGCTTGCGATACAACCACGCCTAGGTTATAATCAGCTTTGACAGTTCCGGAGCGTAACTATGCTTGTCGTCCATTCGTTTGTTTCATAAGGGCAAACTACCTCCCCTAAGAAACCCTGGTCGAGTGGGTTATTTAATAATAGGGGTACCAAAATAGAAAAACATGATTTTCCCACCCCTTAAATCATGTCAACAAGAATTTGAACGAATTTACATCAATTTGAGTATTCTCTTATATTACGTCATACCGAAAAATGGAAGTCAATCGGCTCATGCCTAAAATCCCGGAAAACAGCAAAGAATTTGATCTTGAGGATATGATTTTCACATTCAAGTAGTTGGAGGAAGCGTAGCTCCGGGAGAAGGTGCGTATTATTCCATCGGTGCAAAGTCTCCTAGCAAGAGATGAATAACGACTGTAATGGAAGGAGTATTCCCCACTCCCGGTAGTCGTTCTACTCGCTCTGCTCGCTCCTCCGGTAGTCGTTCTACTCGCTCTGCTCGCTCCTCGTTGCTGCCATCGGTCCATCCTCCCTGTCGTACTCCTCAGGTCCTTGCCCTAGAATTTACGGCCCCAATTAATATACTGGCCCCTAATTTCCCCTAATTTACGCATGAGAACGTCAGCTTAGCCTCCTCAGCTGTGCTGTTGTGTGCTTGCTGTGCTGTTTTGTTGTCCCCGAGAAAACAAAGAAAAGCTATTGCGCTTTTCGTTCAAACTTCTGAACGCCTATTGAAGGAAAAGCCCCGGGAGTTCGGGTTAGCCCACTTGCCCCAGCACACTAACATCCTCTACAGCTCTCACCACCGAAGGAAGGCGTATCTTTCTAGGGCCATAGATAGATTGGATTGGGTCATTCGTAACCAGAGCAATAACCGATGCTACTACAGCCATATCCGATGTAGCGCATTCTCCCTCTTTCGCATATCTCCTGTTTAGCATATCTTCGGTCAGATAGCAAGTAAGTTGTTATAGCATTTCCAGTTGTGATAGTTGTTGTCACTTTCCTCTGTGATTCAAGCCAAAGAATATAGGCTAGAGTTGCTTTCCCGAGTGAAAAGGGTATAGTTACATCCGAACACCCAGTATAAACATTGGTCTGTATGCTCGTGCTTTCCGGGAAGGCAGGTCCGGAATGTGAGTCTTGCCTTCTCCAATTAGCATCTCGCCTGATCGTCTGCTGAGTGAATAGCTGCAAGTGCTAGTTATCGTCAGTAATCATTTGATGCGCGGCTGTGACGAGTCTGAAAAGAAGGTTGAAGTACCCAGGAAACTTGGGGATATCAGAGCTTTAGTTTCACTGATTCAAATCAGTGAACTGTACTCGTCCAAGCCAGCGGGTAAGGTGAACCAGACCGGGAAGGTGAACGAACAAGGCAAGGTGCTTGCGAGGTGGTGTATACCGATTCGGATAGGTGAGTCAAGGCGACCTCTTCTAGAGGTCCACACCTCGTCCGCAGTATATTAATTGGGGAGCTCTTTTTGAGACAGATAGAGATGGGGAAGGTGTTCAGTCAGTAAGGAATTTTTCACTAGAGCTCGCCCGCCTCGCAAGCACCTTTTTTAGTCAACACCATCAGGGCAAAGCCAAAAATATGATGAATAGAAGGAGATCAGAAAGATACGCGGACGACTTGACCATAAGGTCGGATGTTTCCGTGAGCAGTAAGCAGCGGATCTCCCCTGGGGGAAAGCTGGTGGCCCGCGTGTGAATTCCGGGGCGGCCTGATTCCTGATTCGTTCGGTAGATCCAGTCGAGGTGGTTTTCGTTTACCAGCGCGTAGGTGGTCTAAGTTCCTATGACCGAGTCTTTCTGGCCCCTGTGAACATTTTCTTTTTGTATTAAAGAGGGCCTCTCTAACCGGTGAAAAGTGGTAGGTGTCCACTAACGGCTATTCCCGGCTCGGCTCCGATAACGCAATTCCGGGAGGAGTCGGTAGTTGGGCACTGGATCCCTTCGGACCTGGAGAACGTGTGACGCTGGGTCGGGGTTTGGTGAACCAACAGGTCGCTCCTATAGTTGAAGTATCGGGCCCCTTTTTCGTTGCCTAGGTTACACCTTCGGAATACCCCAGATGGGGATTTCGCTCTACTCCCCCCCAATCTTCACTTTACGCCACGCCGACTCTCCGTCGTGGAATTAGACCAAGGGGAATTCCCTCTTTTTCTCTCTCCCATAATTCCCCCCCTTTCGCACGTAGGAGATCGAGACACAGCCTCAGGGCAGGGCTATGTGGAAGTAGATCGATTGCCCTAGATAGACAACTAAATAGAGGAACAAACCAGTCTAAAAAGAAGTCAAAAAGAAATGGATCGGTAGTAGTCCGGTCGCACCCGAACAATAATATTCCAGAGGAAAATGCACCTAAGATCAAATATTTCGAGCCGGCTTCCGTGGAAAATTCAGACTTTCTTTTTGATGCTGCGATCACATAAAAACATAAACTTTGAGGCTCAATAGCTAAATACATGGCAATTGAATCATGAGCCGAGATCATTAAGAGCATACTGCGAGTAGGAAGTGGAATTAATACAATGGATTCAAAAGCATCAAACCTCTCTTGTTCGGAAAATCGAAACACATCGAAATGGTACCTGCCGTACTTAATAATGGAAGGATTTGGCAGAAATATGTAAAATTGTCCCTCCTCAAAAAATGATTCCAGAATAAATGGGCAATAGTTAGGAGAGGTGCGCCAGCGGCGAGCAGAAGCAAGGTTATTAGATACCGAAGGCGGCCAGAACCACACGTGCAAGTTTCCCTGCATGTGGCTCGTCCGTGATAACTTCTTCGGATTTGCGTGAACTAGCAGACCGATCACTAAGTGGGATGCCCCCATGATCGAACCGGAACTGGTGAGGAATGGGCGCCACTATCCCAGCCCGGATTCAGCCAGGTTCTATGTTTCATGTCCCCTTCCTCCCGTTGGTCACCTGCGGCCTTGTCTTGTGGCGTCTTTGGCTTTACTCGATCAAGCCCGAAAATTCTCTTCCCGGGTCATAGTGAGGCGGAGGTGCGTCCACAGAAGAGGAAATCGCAATTCATCTTGCTCAGCAGGCGCCCGAAGGGGACCCCCATATATTCATTGGCGACCCCGATCAATTGGGGGGCCAGTATATTAATTGGGGCGAGGAGCAAGAAAAGTGATTTATACAAGGGCATGAGGCGAGCGTAAGTGAGGAATTAATCCCCGATAGGGAGGCGAGCGTAGTGAGCAGGAGGACCCAGTATCAACATTAGAGGTCCAGTACACCCAGTATATTAATTCCGGACGCCAGTATATTAATTGTGAGGCCAAGTATATTAATCCGGGCGGAAGCCAGGCGAGCGAAGTGAGCGGGACCGATCCAAACTATTCTTAGACCGGCGACGCCCGCTGGTCGCCTTGCGGGAACTTAGACAACCGGGAGGAAGGAGCCGGCTCTTAGCCCGAAGGAAGGAGCGGTGGCCTAAGAGAGGAAGCCAAACCAACCAGGGCCTATTGAGCGCTGCTAAGCTAATATGTATGCAGAAAGCTTACGGAGGTAAGCTCTATTCGGTCCGGAGCATTGATTCCCCATAACGAATAGGCTAACTCTATCTCTCAATTGCCTATCCTGTGCTC
>JASFAX010003149.1:0-43419 GCA_030737875.1 Allium sativum
ATTGAGCGGATTAGAAGAAATCGAGGAGAGAAGATTTGAAGAGGTTGCCTGCTATCGGCGATGGGGAGAGAGAAAAGGAAATTTTCGACCAATGCGAGATTTTCTTTATATTTATAATTTTTTTAAATTTCGAAAATACCTCCTTTCCCACACGAACGCCAATTCAAACCCAACGACTGTCGTCCCTAGCATTTTACCCCAATTCCGAACACAATGGGATATGTTTCGTAGGCCCATTCGACTGTTTCAGTCAGTTTTCCTTCAATTAAAATATATAACATTCAATATTCAATTTGAACGTACATTTCAATTTGCCAGGGCCACAAACTAATTCGAAAAATTCCAGAAAAATAAATCTAGCTATGTTTTGATGATACTGTCCCAACAAAACTAGTTTCGTCGAATTCTGAGACCGTTTGCGAAAAGGCCCATTTCTGGTCGATCAAATTTAACTATAATTGACCAAAACACGTTTTCCTTTGCCACGCTCACATACTAGCTTCAAAAATTATGAAATTTGAAACCTAGCAATAACTTCACATCCCGGATCCAACAAAAGTGGTTTTGTCGAATTCCGAGGTAATATGCAAAATGGCCAATTTCACGGGCTATATAAATTCCATAGCGACCTTTATGAAAATTCATTTGGCCATAACTTTTGCTTTCCGCTATGGAAATTCGATTTTTCAGATTCGTTAGAAAGGTATTCACTAACAGATTTAAATATTTTTGGTTTCAGTCAAATCCGTTTTGTTTTGCACCCGGTACAGTCCGATAAAGTTTGGATTCAATTTTTGAAACTGCAGCGCCTTTTCAGGCCTTGTTTATAATTATAATTAATTATATTCGTTTTCAAACGTCGATTCAAACTCACTTTTCCTTGCCATTATTTAAAATATTTATTTTAAATATTTAAAATCCATTATTTTATCCAATTTAAAATTTTTAAATTGGTTCAGATTTTCCGGGTCGTTACAATCTCCCCCACTTAAAACTTTTCGTCCCCGAAAAGGAACAAAGTCGAAAGTGGTTTGATTAATCAACTCAACATTCGATCTGGCTTCCATTCTCCAACTTTTCAGTTTCTGAGAATTTTCAAATTCTTCAAAAATTTGGCTAACACCCGGAATTTTCGAAAAATTTCGCCATAACCTCCTTTGTACGGAGAGAGGTTTTGAAATTTATTGGGCCGTATTAGGTACCCAATAAATCCTAATAAGCATACACATATTATAGTGATATATTCTGGTGTTTACAGGGGAGCGTTTATTGATAATAACTCTAGAGAATAAATTCTCGTCACCTTGTCAAAGCCTGAGGGAGTGTGTATTTTAAATGCTCCAGAGGATAAATCCTCGTCACCTCGTCCCGTGTGGGAAATAAATAGTCCATGTGCCGTATCTAATAACTAGAGAGACGTGATTATTGTCAACTCCAGACCCGTGTGGGGTTTTTATTAATCTGGCAATTTTATCGTTACAATTTAAATAGTCCATATCAGTCATCAGTTCAACCTGTAAAATATAGTCATCGCCATACAAGCCTCTCGCTCGTATGGTAAATCTTCCACCTCGTCACACAAGCTCCAAATGCTTATGTGGTATATGATGAAGTATGCCCATCTTCTGAAGTATGCCATTTAATGTAGTTCAAAATTAATTGTTACTATCTTATGGCGATGTTTGTTTTTACACACAGAATAACCAGCACTCCGCATCCAATGGCATTCACAGGAGTTGATATAATAATATTTCGCATCCAGCTCATTAAGGTTTACCTATTTGTCGGGCTCGCAAATAAAATCTTTACTCAACAGCTATCCAATTACCTGTTCATTCATATATATAATGCACAAGTATATATATTTCTATCTATTTTTAAATCAGTTCAATGTGTGATTTAAATGAATAAATTCTACCATTCATTCGATTATTGATTAAATTAACTATTGTTTCAATAATTCAATTAATCTAATTTACTATCACACAACACAACCAACATTCAAATTGTTTTTAACTTTTCAAAATCATATACTAATCGATTCATATATTCCTTTACTTTTCAAATATATATCTTTTATATATTATAATTCTAAAACCAGACTATAAACATAATCACAAATACGTTATTTAAAACATATTACTCTCGACTCGTTCTGGGGCACTTCTGACCCCATCTCTAACGAGTTGTTCTGATTCTACTGTACTCATACCAGGATATTGCTGATCCTATCTGTACTGAGTTACTCCCCCTAGAACACTACTGGTTCTATCTCTGACGAGTTCGTTAATATGTTATATTCCAGAGCTAAGCTTAACCAAAGCTCTGATACCACGATGTGACGACCCCAAATCCCGTACAGACGGAGACAAGGGTAATCTTTGGAATATAACAAAGAAATAGATAATAGCAGAACAGAATTAAATAAATACACCAGATAATGAAAATAGAATATACTGGATAAGAGTAATCATCATAGTTACACAGCATACAGGATCTTACTTAGTACAAATACAGTTCAGCTATACATAAATGTCTACAGCGGAAACAAACAAAATATGTACAATAGGAGCTGAACAGCATAAAAAGAGATAAATAATAGAATCCATCTTCAGCTCCAGCCATCTAGAAAGAACCAGCTAAACCTGAATACAAGGCTGCCCGTGTAGAAAAAGGGGCACCCGAGTTTGAAAGTGAAACAAACTACGAGTCAGTCATGGGACTGGTATGAGAAATCTACTCAACACATTTAATATATGGCTAATCACAGGACCACGCCCCTTTTATGGAACGGGTTTACTCCATCGGATTGCCAGTGCTTAAAAAAAATAAATCTTTCTTTTAAACATCGCAATGCTTTTTATAAAAATGAAGCCATTATAAGACTCAGTTCCCATCACACAATGCAACGCAAACCGGAGGATAGAGTTTTTACCTTATAACGGCCAAAATATGCTTGATACGAATAAAACAAAGGCATTTTATATTATTGCTAGTGTTTGTTTCAAAAACAATTTCAAATCATAACTATCAATCATAGACGACATGAGCGTCCCATGCCACTATGTCGCCAAATATAGGTATACTATCGAAACCGCATAGTCACGTAATTGGAAATTGGATTTCCGTCATGAACCGAGGCAAGGGATCATCCTCTCCGAATTCGAGACGCTCTAGCCCGCCCCTCAGTCAAGCGTGCAGGCAAGCCTTGGATCATCAGGGCCGGTCCACCGATGTGGATTATTATGCCTGAACACTACGTTTCCCTGCCCTATGGGGCATAAACGAGCCAACGAATGACTCCATCGGACCCGGATCGTCCGATCAAACTGAGGCGCCTCGCAACAGCAACAACTACATAAGTCAAACTCGTCAGGGCGTGTAAAACCACTGACGCCACTTCTAGCTAGAAAGAAATGCAGGCCCTCCCTGATGTCCTCTCCCGTTTCTGGTTCATACCGAGGGTGTGAGGCTCGTGAATTCACGTTATACACAAAGCTACGCCACATAGGCGGTGCTTTGATCATCACCACAAGACTTTGCTTTTCAACAGAAGCCATAATCATTTGCCACTTAGGCATGCCACACTAGCAATTCATGCCATGCGACTGATGTCCATCGATATACAACCTCTGAGCTCGTGCGTTTCAGAGAAAGGCGTTAAGCAAAAGAATAAATTCTCCGCCGCCAAACAGATGTATATTTAACAGAGATCAATCAACACATAATAAAATCCAATGTCAGACACACAGTCCATTTACAAGTCCGTTCTGGGTCTGAACGAAACCGGAGGCACTATATACCTCGCAAACCCATCGATCACCACGTACGTCTAGACGATCACCACTCATTATCCATATTTCGGGATGCCTCCCAATCAGGACCTCAGTTACCATCCAAACGAGGTGAAGATCTCCGGTCTTCGACCACCGTCTTCATCTTCGACTTTCAATCGTCGTTCTATTATTTGAAATGAGAATTAACTCGGCCTTTTCAAATAATTCACGTATTTAGAATTTCAAATCAATTTATTTCAATGGTTAAATCATTCGACAACACCAATTTTGTTCTTTAATGTACTTTTCACACCAAACTCATTCAACCATCAAACACCACATAAATCGAGCAAATTCAGTTTATTTCCATTCCATATCGTTTGAATATTTTATAACGATTTATCGCTATTTTTATTTATTTTAAAATAGCCAATTTATTCAAAACGACGCTTCGGGCCATAACGCGGCCGTGGCGCTGTTTTTCTTCAGATTGGATTTACACATATCAAAAAATCTAACCGTTGGATCTTCACAAAATTTACATCATTAGAAAGATCTTTTCAAAACGCATCCAACGGTTCCAGTTTCGGGAAAATCCGACGGTCGGATCTCCCGGTATAATCGTTTGAAGTTTCGATTTCAAAATACGAACTGTAGCGTCGTTATTCGATTAATTATAATTATATTTATATATATATATATATATATATATATATATATATATATATAATCGATTTTGGCGTTGTTTTTCTTCAGATTTGAATTAAACATTCCAGACAATCCAACCGTTGGATTTTTTCAAAGTTGGTGCCGTTGGAAAGATATTTCCAAAGCGAACCCAACGGTTGTGATTTCAGGAAAATCCGATGGTCGGATCTCCCGTACTAATCGTTTGAAATCACGGTTTCAAAATACGAACTGCAGCGTCGTTTTTCAATATATTTCAATTCTATTTAAATATATATCGATTCTTCGATTTCAAAACCATATGAATTTCACACTTTTGATAAAAATGATATTTTCATCTAACTGCCTTCTATTTCAACACTTCACTATTTTTAACAATTCATTTATAGAATAAAAAATGTGATTTTTATTGTAAAACAATTCATTTCAAAACACTGTTATTTTATATAGTTCCTATAGATGGTAAAAATGTGAATTTTATTATAAAACGATTTATTTCAAAATATGAACACCATTCAACACATGAATTTCAACTCATTTCCACACATGGTGGTTTTCTATTCAACGAATAAATATAGTTTCAACAAATGAAAATAATTCAAACACATGAATATTATTCAAAATTTCGGCAGCATAACGGCAGGGTAGTTAAAACCGGGACCGTCCCTAGTACGGCTCCTCGCTCTACCTTAAAACCTCGCGGTTTTTGACAATGGGGAATCATGCATCTAGTTCGCACGCATGCGGCATGTATATATTTATTTCATTTCCACAAACTAATCCTATGTGGTTTTAACCAAATATTTCTCAACCACAAATGGGTATTTTTCAACCATAATTCACCAATACCAACCACAAACAATCACAATCAACCATTCGCTATCAATCAATTTTCACACCAATCACAACCAATAAATATTGTCCATGGTTTGTGGATGAGGGGCGTATATATATATATATATATATATATATATATATATATATATATATATATATATATATATATATAGCAATTCACTTCTATTTCAACACATATATAATTTTTACAACGCATATATAACATATACATCGAACGCATAACTTATACAATGCTTATACATGATGTGTACAACGCTTATATAACTCATACATCGACTATATAATTTATACATCGTCGTTTCCCATATCGTTTATAAATTAGAAATCTCACATTGGGTTCCACTCCACCAAAAATAGCAGAAGGCTCAGAAAAATATGCGGTCTCTTCTAAAATGTAGAAGATGTCCACACGAGTCCATTGTCTCTTGTTTCACTGAATTTCGTCAAGAAACGAAAAAGATATGATTTTTATAGTGAAAACAGAAACCGTAGCGCTTAGAACTGCTATAATATAGTTTAAATTATATTCAGCCATTACCTTTCTTATGGGGTTCGAAAATATGGTTTCATTTTTCGCGAAATCCAAGGCACGAGGACAAAATCCAATTGCACCACGTCGAGGAGGGAGGAAGGCCGCGCCGATCGGTGGTGGTGGCAGGGTGTTCGACGGCGCCTATACGTCGCGGTGGCGGTGGAAAGGTCCCACTTTCCCGAGCTCGATTCGAACTCCACAGGTCACGAAAAAATCCAATCTTTATATGGATGTGAAGATTATGAGGAGCACTACAGAATTCTCCAAAGGGGCATGGGTTTTTATTGAGCGGATTAGAAGAAATCGTGGAGAGAAGATCTGAAGAGGTTCCGCCAGCTATCGGCGACGGGGAGAGAGAAAAGAAAATTTTCGACCAATGAGAGATTTTCTTTATATTTATAATTTTTTTAAATTTCGAAAATACCCCCTTTCCCACACGAACGCCAATTCAAACCCAACGACTATCGTCCCTAGCGTTTTACCCCCATTCCGAACACAATGGGATATGTTTCGTAGGCCCATTCGACTGTTTCAGTCAGTTTTCCTTCAAATTAAAATATATAACATTCAATATTCAATTTGAACGTACATTTCAATTTGCCAGGGCCACAAACTGATTCGAAAAATTCCAGAAAAATAAATCTAGCTATGTTTTGACGATACGGTCCCAACAAAACTAGTTTCGTCGAATTCTGAGACCGTTTGCAAAAAGGCTCATTTCTGGTCGATTCAATTTAACTGTAATTGACCCAAACACGTTTTCCTTTGCCACGCTCACATACTAGCTTCAAAAATTATGAAATTTGAAATATAGCAATAACTTCACATCCCGGATCCAACAAAAGTGGTTTCGTCGAATTCCGAGGTCATATGCAAAATGGCCAATTTCATGGGCTATATAAATTCCATAGCGACCTTTTTGAAAATTCATTTGGCCATAACTTTTGCTTTCTGCTATGAAAATTCGATTTTTCAGATTCGTTAGAAAGGTATTCACTAACAGATTTAAATATTTTTGGTTTCACTCAAATCCGTTTTGTTTTGCACCCGGTACAGTCCGACAAAGTTTGGATTCAATTTTTGAAACTGTAGCGCTTTTTCAGGCTTTGTTTATAATTATAATTAATTATATTCTTTTTCAAACGTCGATTCAAACTCACTTTTCCTTGCCATTATTTAAAATATTTATTTCAAATATTTAAAATCCATTATTTTAGCCAATCTAAATTTTTTAAATTGGTTCAGATTTTCCGGGTCGTTACACCAGAATCCTGCTCGAGATAAGGACCTGTAGACAAACTACTCGACTGCCCGTGTGGAAAAGAGGGCCCCCGAGTTTGCAAAGGTGGAAGCAAACAACGGGTCAGTCATGGGACTGGTGTGAGAATTCTTAACTAATTTAACTAATAGTAATAAAGCAAATCCAAGGACCACGCCGCTAACGCGGAACGGGTTTACTCCAATGGATTGCCGTGCATAAATTAAAGTAAATCATCAAAACAACGCAATGATTTTTGGAAAAATGGAATCACCATAAGACTCAGGTCCCATCACACAATGCAACGCACACCAGAGGATAGAGTTTTACCTTATGGTGATTAAACATGCTTGGTACGATAAAAACGAATTTGATATTATTATTAGTGTATATAACTTTTCAAAAACAGTTCAATCATAATGTATCAATCCTAGGACACATAGATACCATAATACTATGCTTCCATACTAGTAATACAATCAAATCCGCATGAGGTCGTATTGGAAATTGGGTTTCCATCATGAGTCAAGGCTAGGGAGGAGCTCCTTACCGATTCGAGACACTAGCTAATGTCTCAGGATCCCCCGCAGTGAACCCTTGGATAGCTGAAGGGCCGGTCCACACATACAGCTTCGTGGATTAGTTATTCCTGAACACACATTTCTCGATCCTATAGGACCTATCATCCGAGGCACCTCATTCCATCATCCGCATAAGTAAAATGCCGGGCCGTGTTAAAGCCCAAACACCACTTCTAGCTAGAAAGAAACGTGCTACTCTCCCTACGTTCCTTTCTCCCGTTTTAGACTCCGTCGGTGTGTGAGGCTCGCGAAGTCACGCTATACAAAAAGCTATGCCTAAACATGTCGTGGTTTGATCATCAACCACAAGGCCTGCTTTTCAACAAAAGCCTTGATCATATGCATCTTAGCATGCCACATCGTCACTGCATGTCACACTACCAATCCTTGGCCGAAATATATGAAAGGGTGTTAAGCAAGAGAATAAATTCTCCGCCACCAAACATTCATACATTCGACAGAAAATCAATAAATACAATATAAAGGAGTACAATGTCAGACACACGTTCCATTCATAAGCTTATGCTCTGGGTCTGAGCGAAAGCCAAATCCGTACTAATCAACACTACGTCCAGACGGCCACCACTGTAGCCCCTTCAAGGTAGCTACTCCAATCACGGGCAATAGCAGTCGTCGTCCATTCGATATGAAGATCGTCGATATTCTATCGTTGTCTTCAGAACTTGAATTTGAAACGTCGCTTAAATTATTTGGAATGAGATAGACTCGGACTTTCCAAATAATTCTTGTATATATATAAGTTGGAAATCATTTCATATCGTTATTAGTAATTTATAACGATTTATCTTTATTTTTATATATATAAAAAATAATTCAAATTCCATTTCATTAACGTAATTATATGACAAGTAGTGAATGTTTTGTTTCACAACCTGTATAATGTGTAATGAAATGTATTTTATTTCATTACATTTTGCTAACGAAAAATATTCCTATTCGTACATACAATATTAACGTACAATGTACACACCATTTATTTTCATACACATACACATCTTATACACAACAATGTACATTTTCTTGTTTCATCTTTCGAATTACACAAAATGTATATTTTGTTTATCATACCAATTCCAACAAAAATGAGCATTTTTGTGTTTCATTTCAATTTCAACAAACGAATATTTTTGTTCATCCATTTTTACTTCTACAAGAATGAGTATTTTTGTTTGTTTATTTCAATGTAACAAAATTGATAATTTTATTATCTTTTCAATGCAAACCAAAAGTAATAATTTTCCATTACAAACAAAATGATAATTTTGTGTGCTAATCTATTTACATGAAAATGAAATTTCCATATCTTTAATCTTTTTAATGAAAATCTAATTCATTAAAATATAAATTTCATATCCTTATTCTTTTTAGTTAAAATCCAATTACATAAAATTGTAATTTCACACTTTTAATCCACCTGCATGAAAAATGGAATTTTCCCTTTTTAATCTAATTTACATTAAAATGTAAACTTTTCTTTATTTATAACAATTACATTAAAAAAATGTGACTTTTACTTTTAATCTTAATTTCACAAGAAAAAATGTAAATTTCTTACTTTTGGTTTTAATTACATAAAGATGTAATTTTCTTTCTTTCTTTTAATAAAAATATAAATTTCTTCTTTTAATCTAATTACATAAAATATGTAATTTTCTCTTCTTTAAACATGACGGTGAAAATAATGTTCATCTTCTATTTAACTATTTGTATTTTTAATATGGGCCAGACCTCTCACATTAGGCCTGCAACTTATGGATGCTGGATAGGCCGGTCGGTTCCGGGCAGACTTATCCCACAAGTTGGGCTTAACCTCGTGTCTTGACCCAATTTGTATTTGCGCACTTGGACCTCTCACATTAGGCCCAACATTTTTGGCTACTGGATATGCCGGTCGGGTCCGGGCAGACTTCCACCACAAATGTGACCTAACCTCGGGTCCAAGTACAATTTTAATTAAGTGAAAATTAGGCTCACATCCCTAAAATGTTTCAAAATGTACGCCACATCCAGTCCAAAGATTTATGCAAACCCGGTCCCTAGAATTGAGCGGCCGCCCAAATGTTTTTGCTCCCTTCCGCCTTCCTGCTGCTCCCCTTCGCCTTTTTCCAATTCTGGTCCAAAAAAATGCGCCAGCCACTAAAAAAAAAATTCTAAAAATAGGAAATATTCCCAGGAACATTCGCCCAAAAAAAAAAAAAAAAAGTTGCATACTTCTGTGCAACTATTTCCTATAGTAGCATAAATGTATGCATATATTTATATAGTGTATATTATTTTGAAAATCTGGACCAATATGCGCATACATGTATGCAACTATTCTGTATATATGCATGCATGTGTGCATCAAATTTAAAAGGGAAGTTGAACTGAGATTCACGTGTAACGGAAAGTTGCATACATGAATGCAACTATTCTATATATATGCATGCATGTGTGCAACAAATTTAAAAGGGACGACGACTTTGTGAATATACGCATGAATGCATGCATTTATTCTGTACAAGAGCATAAATGTGCTACAATGTCTGCATACGCCGAATGCTTGAAAAAACAGGTCAAATTTGAATATATGCACAAAAAGATGTATGTAATGCGGTTTAGCTGCATACATGTATGCATTTATACTGCAGTTTGGGCGCAAAACTGAAATATAAGCATGAATGTATGCAACTATTTACGAATAGGTGCATCTTTTGATGCAAAAACCTGTTGTTTCGCTGTTTTTGTGTATTTTTGGGTTTTGGCGTGGTTTTCGATTGATTTTCAATCTGAATTTTTTTGGCGTGAACATATTTTATTTAATAATGAATATTCGTGATTTTTTTATATTTTTTTAATATATTTTTCATGATTTTTTGAAAAATAGGGACCTAATTTACAATAAGTTTAGCACCGGATGTGAGCCTAATTTTGAAACTTAATAGGGACCTGTGAAAAACAGACCCTTTAATTAACCATTATAATTGTTCTATTAAAAATATTATTTTAAAATGTTTCTCATTTCAAAATATCCTAATTTTGGAATATTCCATATTTCCAAAATAACTTGATTCCAAATATTATGACCTACCTTCTCAAAACTTAAATAAACTTGGGACTTTCTCAATTTCTTTAATTACATAAAAAAATATAATTTTAATTACACCGTCAAATTCTGCTTTTTAATTATATACACAAATGTGATTTTGATTACATGTCAAATCTACTTTTTAATTACATTATAGAACATAAATAAAAAGACCGTTTATTTTTCTAAGTTATATTTGTGTTAGAGCACACAAATAAAAGGACCATTCATTTTCCAATGTTGTTTTTGTGTTAAGGAGCACAATTAAAAAGACATTCATTTTTCTATGTTGACCCAATTTCATTCTTCCTTATATATTTTTAATGACTACTTTTTAATCTGACATAAATGTTCTTTCAAGTTTCTAACATAAATGTCTTTTAATCTAACATAAATGTTCTTTTAAATTTAACATAAATGTTCTTTCTAATCTAACATAAATGTTCTTTTAAATTTAACATAAATGTTCTTTTAAATTTAACATAAATGTTCTCTCAAATTTAACATAAATGTCCTTTTTGTTTCAACCATCTTAATTTGACAAGATGTACATTTTTGTCTCAACTAATATATTTGACAAAATTTGCATAATTTGTTTCAACTAGCATAAATTAACAAAAGTGCTTATTTTGTATTTCAATTCTAATATAATATAAAAGTACTATATCTTGTTTCATTCTTTTAATTTAGAAAAATAAGTATTTCTGTCTACTTTGACTTAAATGATAAAAAGGAATGTTTAGCTATTCATTTTCTTTAATGACAAAAATGAAACATTTTCAATTCATTCATTTAAAGTGACAAAAATGAATGTTTTTATTTTAATAACTATATTTGGACAAAAACCATGTTTTAATGAAAACAATAAAAATGAACCTTTTATTGAAATCTAAATTTTAGACATAACATTTCATAACTAGGTGGCACATTAATTTGACGACAATTTCCTATTTATTCTAATGACAAATAAAAGAATATTTTATTTTTTTACATTTTTCTATGTGTTCTAATAACATATAAAGAGAATTTCATATATTTACATCTTTCTATGTATCCTGATAACATATAAGGAATATTTCATATGTAAACATTCCACTATGTATTTTAATAACATATAAAAGAATAATTTATATGTAACCATTTTCTTTTATAAAAAATAAAAGAACAATCTATTTGTTAAAATTTCTAAGCTAACTTAGCAATGAAAAAGCTAATTCTATTTCACGAGATGTGTAAAACTTGTTTCAATAACATATTTTGACACAAATGAATAATTTATGTGATTACATTTTTCTAAATATACTTATAACATAAAAAGAAGTATTTCATATGTGTACATTTTCTATGTACACTAACAACATATAAAAGAGTATTTTATTGGTTTACACTTTTCTATGTGTTTCAATGTCATATAAAAGAATATTTCCTATGTCAATATTTTCTAAGTATTTCAATAACAAATAAAAGGGATTTCTATTTGTAAACCAATTTCTATACTCTAATATGACAAATAAAAGAGATTTTATTTATCAAACAATTTCTTTATTCTAATATGACATACAAAAGAGATTTTATTTATAAACTAAATTTAACAGACATGAGACACACAAATCCATCCAACGATACATCGCAATCATGCAACAATTAACACTGAAATAATATATACACAACATCAACATGATTTTCATATAGATTTAATATAAATTACACAGTAGAATAGATAATAAATTTTAAATTTTAAAAATAGAGAAATCTCACATCGATCGGTTTTTAGAAATCGTTCGTGTTCAAATTTGGTTGGATTTTCAAGGTGCCCTGTTCTGGTCTTGGTCAGTTCCATCCCGTAGATCTCTTCGTTTATACTTCCAGAAAACATTCGACCCATCGTCCACTAGAAAAACGCCGCTTTTGCAAACCCGCCACAGTCGAACGGAGCCACCAGAGATGATCATGGCCGCTGAATATATTGATCTTGACGTGCTCTTTTATTTTTGTTTTATAGAATTCATGAAATCATTTGTGGATTGAGAGAAAATGTGGAATCAAAATTGGAGATCGCTGGCCTTCCATTAGGATTGGGCGGCGATTGATAAGAAATGGGATTAGGGTTAAGGAAGTAAAAATGAGATTATATAGTGGAGGAAACTATTATCTTTATTCCTTTATTTAATTAATATTTTTATTTATTTATATATGAGGTCTGAAGATTATAAATATATAAAAAGAAGAGAGAACAAAAGGGGATTAAAAGGAATAGTTTCATGTCTATAAATGAATTTGAATGATAAATAGAAGAGGAGAGAGCAGAGAATAAATGCACAAGTTATTTCCCTTATATGCCTCTTTATATTTATAACAAATTAAATGCTTGCTTTTTCCCCCATTTGTTTAAGTTATGCAACCTTTTAAATTTCAAAACATGCAATATTAAATAACGTAATAACATGTTTACATATTATAACATAATGACATATTGTCATAATTTATTTAGGAACTACATATTATTTCAAATCAACCTATTCAATGCTTATGTACGAATAAATAAATGAATATACATAAATGGAGTTGATTTGTTTTTGAGGAGAGATAATAAAAGGAAAGGAAGAGAGAGAATGTTATAGTATTTTATGTTTCATTATTTTAATTAATTTATTTTCACAAAAATAACTGTATGTTGATATATATAAGAGTTGGAATTAAGTTAAATTAATAGCTTATGCATATACGTGTGTACATGAACGTTTGAATTATAAAACTTGAAAATAAAGTTTATTGGATACAAAAGCATGAAATTGATGTATATAAACATATATAAGGAGAGAAACAATAAATGATTGGATAACAATCAATCTATATTACAATTTTAATTTATGTACGTTACAACAAAAATTAATATACGTTAGTTAGTAATTAATGTATGTTACAAACATAAGAAAGAAATCTAATATATTTATAACAATAAAATGTATAACTAGTGGTATATATATTTGGAGTTTGGAATCATTCAAACATGTGTGAATAGTAAATTTATAACCGAAGCAATGGAAGGAGAATCATACAATTTATAAATGAACGTTGCAAACGGAGAAGAATTAATAGAGATAATAGTTAAATTGAGTAAGCAATCAATTAAGAATAATTAATTATGAAATGAATGACATTAATTAATAAATTGAGTGGTTTAAGATACATACACTTTGAAATTGGAATTATGTAATGTGTGAATATAAAAAGGAAACATAATAATGGAGAAATAGGGATGGACTATATATATATATATATATATATATATATATATATATATATATAATGTTCCAATCCCTTAATCACATTAAAGACCCATTAAACCACTTTCTCCTATTCAGGCCCAATTCATTTCAATTCACAAAAGTTGTAATTCTATATGTCATTTACTATTCAACAAAATGGATATTTTGTGCGTCATTGCAATTCTAATGAATATTTTGTTTTGCAACAAAAATAATACTTTTTCTTTTAAACATTTTAATGTAAATAAAAATGATACATTTCATTCTCTTTATTGTAAACAAAAATTACAATGCAAACTTTTTAATGTAAACGAAATGATACATTATATTTCAATTGTGTAAATTAATGCGACACAACAATGGTTTAATTTTGCCTATATGACAAAAATGCAAACTTTTATTACCTTTAAAATGAAATCTTTTCATTTCAACAAAATGACAATGTAACTTTTTAATTTAAGCCCCTTTTTTGGTTTTGTAAAACACCAACTCTAAAATTGTATTTTTACTGTAAAACTTTTTATTCAAATTATATATATATTTTCTTCTATTGTTTAATAATTATTTAAAATTAGAAATTTTAAATCTGGACTCATTTTCAACAAAATTTCCAAAAAAAATAAAAAATTTAATTAAAATAAATCATTTTAAATAACCAAAACTCATTAAAATAACTTAAAATATAATTTTAAATTGGCCCCAAAATTCAGGGTTGTTACACTCTGGTTTCATTCAGACCCAGAACGAACTTATAAATGGATGTGTGTCTGACATTGGATTTTATTCTGTGTTGACTGATTTCTATTAAATATATATCTGTTTGGTGGTGGAGAATTTATTCTCTTGCTTAACACCTTCTCTGAGACATATGAGCTTAGAGGTTATATATCGATAGACATCAGTCGCATGGCGTGGATTGTCAATGTGGCATGCTAAGATGCAAATGATCAAGGCCTTTGTTGAAAAGCATAGCCTTGTGGTTGATGATCAAAGCACAGCTTTAATTAGTGTAGCTTTGTGTATAGCGTTAATTCGCGAGCCTTACACCCCAGTATAAGTCAAAAATGGGATCGTAACTGCATGGAGTGCATGCGTTTCTTTCTAGCTAGAAGTGGTGTCATGGTATGGAGCCCAGACATTTTTACTTATGTGGATAATGGATTGCGAGGCGCCTCGGATATTAATCGCTACTGGCTAAGTGATAGGTCCGATAGGACTGGGAAATGCGTGTTTAGGAATAATTAATCCACGAACGTATGTGTGGACCAGCCCTGAAGATCCAAGGGTCCACTGCGGGGGATCCGGAGGCATTTGCTAGACTGTCTCAAATCAGGGGGAGCCATCCCTAGCCTCGACTCATGATGGAAACCCAATTTCCAATACGACATTACGGATTTGATTGTAAACCTATATATGGCCACATAATATATGGTAGCTATGTCGTCTAGGATTGATACATTTATATTGAAAAGTGTTTTAAACTGACTAGACACTAGTAATAATATCAAATGAATTTGTTTATGCGCACCAAGCTTCTTTTGCTAGTATAAGGTAAAACTCTATCCTCCGGTTTGCGTTGCATTGTGAGATGCGACGTGAGTCTTATAATGACTTCATTTTTCTAAAAAGAATTGTGTTGCTTAAAAGATTTACTTTATTTATGCACTGACAATCCAATGGAGTAAATCCATTCAGCGTTAGCGGCGTGGCCCTGATTATCCTTATTATTAAATAAGTTAAGTCGGATTTCTCATACCAGTCCCATGACTGACTCGTAGTTTATTTCAATTGCAAACTCGGGTGCCCCTATTTCCACACGGGTAGTCGAGTGGTTTGTTTTGCATGTATTTATTTATTGAGCAGGATTATGGATTGAAGATTAAAACTGCGTCTAGAGCATTGATAGTCCTCCGCTATGTTAGTTTATTAGTTTAGCTGCATTGTATTAAATTTATTGTAAATTAATCTTCCACTGTAGTATTATTTTTTGATGTACTCTGAGATATTCTATACTCTAATGTAACATTATTACGATATTTATAAAAGTCTTCTGTTATTTGTTCTGATGTGTTGTATACCCAAAGTTAGCGTATCTGGGCTTCGAACGGTCGATTTAACGATCGTTTAGGTCCAAGCGAAATTCATATCGTTACATTACACCATCTGTCCATTTGTATATAGCCATTGAAATCGGTTGATAGGTAAATTTTTGTCCTCATCCTAAGGTATATTAAATTCACTTACTGTATCCTAAAGTCTTGAGAAGAAAAAGGTTCAAAATTAATTAAAATATGGAATTTCCTTGTTCAAAATATAAACTATTTCTTTATATTTGTGTGTACACATATACACACATATACATGCAAGAGTGCATATTTATTAGTAGTAGTAATGCACCATACCTTGAAGGCTTCTTTAATGAAAAGGACAATGATTTACATCCAAAAATATCTCCTACAACTTTGGTGAATCTACTTACGATAGAAGACGCATTAAAAGTAGTAAGAAAAAAGAGCATCAAACCAGTCCATAAACAAAACCTGCAGAATAATTCATAATGAATAAAGCAGATGAATTAAGTACGTGGATAGAGTTAAAATAGTCATATGGCATATGCAATACGATCCAGACCAAGATGAGAACAAATGACCACCCAAATCAACTCAGCCTATTGCAAAACTATACAAATATGTGTACATGATGATTGTTGGCTCTGTAACTCCTACTAATATCAATGGCTGGCCTTCCACTAACAAATAACTTATTCCACAAAGTGCCATAGGAGCTAAAGTTCCAACCGTGTCTTTGTGCTTCATCTAAAAAAATATATAATATAACGTGTAAGAGAAATAGTTTATTAATAACTTAAAAAAGGTACTATGTAAATGTTAATTTGATTGGAAAAAATTCAGCCCATTGAAGACATGAACCAAATATCTATGAAACCGATAAGCTTTAACATCCAAAATATTTATAAATTCGATAGGATTCAATGGCCAGAAAATCTATGCAGTTAGTAGTGTAACCTTCTTTGAAATAACTAAACTGTAATAACCTAGAAATCCGACCCAATTTAAAAATTTTATTTTAGCAATTTTAGCGATTTTTTATTATTTAAAATGAATATTTTAAATAAAAACGACGAGAAATTTATTTTGAATAGAATTCGAACGTATATATTTATATAGATCATCGTTAGAATATAACTATTTATTTATATATATAAAAGAAATTGAAAATGGCGCGGTAGTTCGATAATTCGATTTCAAATTTCAAATGAATGTACCGGGTTCAAAATAAACCGGATTTTAGTGACACCAAAAATATTTGAATCTATTTGTGGATATCTTTCCAACGAACCTGAAAAATCAAAATTTCATAGCGGGGATCAAAAGATATGTCCTGTTGAAAATTCAGAAGAGTCGCTATGGAATTTCGGCCCTTGAAAAGGGTCATTTTGCAAACGACCTCGGATTTCGACGAAACCACTTTTGTTGGATCCGTGATGTCAAGTTATTGCTAGGTTTCAAATTTCATAATTTTTCGAATCAATATATCAGCGTGGCAAAGGAAAACGCGTTTGACCAGTTTCAGTTGATTTTAATCGACTGGAAAATGGCCATTTTTCCAACGGTCTCAGAATTCGATGAAATTAGTTTTGTTAGGACCGTATCGTCAATACGAAGCTAGAAAATATATTTTTTGGAATTTTTCTAGTTAGTGTGTGGCCCCAGTAAATTGAAATGCGCGTTCAAATTCAATATATAGAGTTATATGTTGATTTTGATGAAAACTGATCGAAACGATCGAATCATCTTACGATACATATCCCATTGTGTTCGGAATGGGGGTAATTAGCTATAGACGACAGGCGGTGGGTCTCGTTTGGAGGTCGAAATTAAAAGTTTCTTTTTAAAGAAATAAATTAAATAAATATATATTATCACTCACCTAACCCTCTCTCCTTCATGCTTCATCCCATCAGTTTTTAAATTTAAAAAAAAAGAAGAAAGAAAAGAGGGGCCGCCGCTGCCATCGCCCCCCCCCCCCTCAAATCGCCACCGCCGCCCAAGGCGGGGCCACCGCGCCGCCTCCCCCATCTTCTTCCTCCGTCCCCTTCTGCTTCTCCCTCCTCTTCCTACCACGACGAAACCCCTCTCTCCCCCCTCTAAATTGAATCGCGCCCCTAGCCCCTCAAACCAACCTCCGCCCTCGCCTGTAGCCCGCCGCCCACCACCACGAGACACCCCCTCCTCCCCCTCCAGTCGCGTCAGCGCACACCCCCCTGTTAAGACCCGACGACCCTCAAAAAGCCACCACCGATCCCTTCTCTCTTCCCCTACCCTCCCTTTCTTCAATTCAAACCTCCCCCTTCGCTGAAAATCGAAAAGGTAAGATTTTTATTTTACTTTATTTATTTATATAGCTTAAATAGATTTTAGGAATTAAGTAAAATCAGTTTTTATATAGCATTAAAAACTTTTATATTTCATAAAGGTATGATTTTTATAATGTAAAAGCGAAGAGCTATGATTTTTGTTTAGGAAAGGGTGGTGATTGTGAATGGGAAAGATCGTATTTTTTATAATATAGAAAGGATAGAATTATAATTTTTATATTAGTAGAAGATTAAAAATATGATTTTTATATTACAGAAGTGTTAAAAATTGGATCTTTATTAGGTAGAAGGAGCAAAGATGTGATTTTTGTATGAGTGGCGACATAAAAATATAATCTTTATTATATGAGCACCGTTATCAAAATGGAATTTTTATCTATATAGTAGCGATATAAAAATAGAATTTTATCCATATGGAGTGATTATAAAAATATGATTTTTTTTAAATATAAAGTGAACAAATAAAAATGTGATTTTTATTTTAAAGACAGTAGTATAAAAATGTGATTTTTATATATGTAGTGAAAGCGGGCAACGAAAGTGACAAAAGGCGGGAACTACAAGATTTCCTACATTAGAAGTGTCGTGGAGTTGGGATAGCTTTGGTGAGAACTTCTCACTTTTAATTCAATTTTCTAGTTAAAATATATACTAGGATGCAGACGGTGTTTAGTAGCACCCGACACCCGTCGTCCACAGACCATGGATGGCTTGTATGCTTGTTTATTTGATTTTGATGTGGAGTTGATTGTGCAATGTGATGTGAAATAAAATATTTATATAGTTAAAATATTTTATAGTTGAAAATAGGGTTTTTAACATGTATTTGAAATTAAATAAATATAAACAAATTGGACAATTTGTTTATATACACACATTTGACTGAAAATTGATTGGGACGATAAATTTTACACATCGCCCAATGGCACAAATAAAATCTGTGTTTGATTGTTTGGAAACCCCACACGGGTATTGGGGTGATATATGACATACACTAATCCCAATAATTAGTGGTATGTCGATCGATTGATTGAAAGACTGTTATGAGCGTTAAATATTTATATTTGATGCTTATACAGTGTAGAATGCACTTTGGATGATGGTTGATTATTGGTCATTGTTGATATATACATGTGTTGTAGAAAATCCATATAATTAATATTATATGGTAATTGATTGGGCCTCATTCCAGTTTTGAAATAGAAATATTTGAAATAGAAATATTTGAAATAGAATATTTGAAAATAGAAATATATGAAGCCGTGTTGATTAGATTGACGCCATTTTTGACATGAACGATATTTTTATCAATTTTATAATGAATATCAGAAGTGATTTAAAAATCTGATATTTTGAAAAGAAATGAATTCGAATCGAAATTGAAAAGAAATGAATTCGAATCGAAATTGAAAAGAAATGAATTCGAATTGAAATTGAATAGAAATGAATTCGAATAGAAATTGAATAGAAATGAATTCGAATTGAAATTGAAAAGAAATGAATTCGAATTGAAATTGAAAAGAAATGAATTCGAATTGAAATTGAATAGAAAGGAATTCGAATTGAAATTAAATAGAAATGAATTCGAATTGAAATTGAACAGAATTGAATTCGAATTGAATTGAAAACGAACTGAAATTGAATTAGAAATCAATTTGAATTGAAATCAGTTTGAAATGAATTTAAAACGAATTTATAAGGAAAAATTCAATTTTGATTTGTATTAGAAATGAAGTTGAAATTGTTTTGAAAACGAATTATAAAAATTCGTTTCGAAATGAAATCGACAAAGTATATATTATATATATTATATAATGGCCTGAATAGAACGCGTCGCGGCAGTTCGCGAATTTCGACCATTGACTTCGAACGGATATTACGGGAGATCCGACCGTCGGATTCTCCTAAAACCAGAACCGTTGGGTTCGTATTGAAAAGAGCTTTCTAACGAATATTAGAAATTAGAAATATCATGGTTGGATTTGGAATTATGTCCAAATCAAATTTGGAAAAGGTCGCTGTAAGTGCAGTTCGATGGCCGTTGATGGAAATCGACTGTATGGGCCTTGATAAAATTATTAAAAATAATAATAATTTGTGTAAAATCATAAGAAATGATTTGGGAAGAATTGGGATGAAAAACTCCATATTTGAAAAGATAAAAATAATTTTTTGTCGAAATGAACTAGTTTTGAACTAGAATTATAATTCTATTTATTTTTAAATAAATAAATTGAATTTGAAAAGGGTTTTAAAAGTTACCAGAATTTCCAATAATTGAATTGGAATGGATTTGAATCGAAATTGTCTTTGGAATATTTCGATGTTGGATTTCGTGATTATACAGATGTTGTTATGGAAATTTGAAAGACATATATATATCGTTATTTCCAATACGATATTTGTTGGTCGTAGAATTTGATATTGAATATAAGCCGATATCATGAATGGTGTCTTCATTAACACTATTCTTAAACCCAGTTGAGAAAAAGGTTAAATCTTTTTATTTAGATTTGATGAAGTGTACCAATCAATAGTATTTAATTGGAATTGAATTGGTATTGATTTTTGGGTTTATCGTGAATAGTGTTTTAAATAACACTTGTTCTTTAACCCGATGATTGAAATGAAATGTGATTTTGGGTTGTAGTGAACGGTATCTTCAATAATACTGTTCTTAGACCCAAAGGAGTTGAGAAAATCAGAAACTAACTGGAGATTAGTTAAGTGAATGGTTTCTGGAGTATTGATCTGATGTTGGTTTCGGCCTTCGGGGTTAATACTTAGTGAATTGCTCACTTGCTAATTTATGGTTAGGGACTTATTGAAATGGAATGTGATTTTGGGTTTATCGTGAACCGTGTTTTAAATAACACTGATTCTTTAACCCAGTCAAAGATTAAAACTAAGTGGAGTTTTAATGAATCTTTAATTAGATTGAAAAGATTGAGAATGGAGTATCACCAGTTTTACTCCAGACGGTAGTTAAATCTTTAATTAGATTTGAACGTGAAATGGTAAATGAATTTACCGATAACACCGTGGTGTTAGATATGAAGTATGACCGGTTTTACTTCATGGGATGAATAGGTTGGGATTGGGAAATTAAAACAAATGATTACTTCGGTAAGGTTCGTTAATCCCGACTAGTTTGAATTGATATTCAAAGGAAGATTAAAGAATAAATTTAAAGGAATTTATTTTTGATAAAATTAATGGGAACCTTTCCTTGAGAAATGTGAAATTTGGAAACTAACTGTAGGTTAGCTAAGCAGAATGGTTTTCTGGGTATTGATCTGATGTTGGTTTCGGCCTTCGGGGTTAACATTTGGGGAATTATTCTCTTGTTAATTTACGGTTAGTGACTGATGAATTGGAATGAGGCGTATGCTGTGTTTGTGTAACACTTGTTTATTATATACGCGAGTTATTCGGAAAGACCGGGTTTATCCCATTTTGAATAACTGATACGACGATAAGTCGAAGGTGAAGACGGTGGTTGAAGACCGGAGGTCTTCACGTCGTTTGGGTGATTATTGATGATCTTGATTGGGCCGTACACCCAAGAGGAGGGAATCAGTTAGGGATCGTCCAGACGTACTTGGAGATCGATGGATATGCGGGGTACTAGGTGCCTCCGGTTTCGTTCAGACCCAGAACGAACTTGTAAATGGACTGCGTGTCTGACATAGGATTTTATTCTGTGCGATTGATTTCTATTAAATATATATCTGTTTGGCGACGGAGAATTTATTCTCTTGCTTAACGCTCTTCTCTGAGACGTACGAGCTTAGGGGTTATATATTGACGGATATCAATCGCATAGAGTGAATTGCCTGTGTGGCATGCCTAAGTGGCAATTGATCGGGGTTTCAGTTGAAAAGCAAAGTCTTGTGGTTGATGATCAAAGCACCGCCTGTGTGGCATAGCTTTGTGTAGCGTTGATTCGCGAGCCTCACACCCCGGTTGTTAACCAAAAATGGGAGAAGGATCCAGGGAGGGCATGCGTTTCCTTCTAGCCAGAAGTGGCGTCAGTGGTTTTACACGCTCTGACGAGTTTTACTTATGTGGTTGTTGCTGTTGCGAGGCGCCTTGAATATATCGGTCGATCTGGGACCGATGGAGTCGTTGGACTCATTGACACCCCAAAGGGTGGGTAAACGCAGTGTTCAGGCATTTTAATCCACATCGGTGGACCGACCCTGTGGCTCCTAAAGGTCACTCGAGCTCTGATCCTGAGACACGGGCTAGAGCGTCTCGAATCGGTAGTGGACTATCTTTTGCCTCGGGTCATAGATGGAAATCCAATTTCCAAATAGGTGACTTTACGGTTTTAATTGTAGAACCTAGTATGGCGACATAGTGGGATGGGGCACTTATGCCGTCTATGATTGATACTTATGATTTGAAGTTGTTTTATACACTATACACTTATAGTAATAATGTGTTTTTAAACGTATCAAGCATTCTTTGGCTGTTGTAAGGTAAAACCCTATCCTCCGGTTTGTGTTGCATTGTGTGATGGGACCTGGGTCTTATAATAGCTTCGTTTTCCTTTAATTAGCATTGCGCTGTTGTTTTATGCACTGGTGTTCTTGGGAGGAAACCCGTTCCGTGTTATACGGCGTGGTCCCTTGATTTACCTAACTTTGAAAATAAAGATTAATAACTGTTTTAGTTCTCACACCAGTCCCATGACTGACCTGGAGTTTATTGTTTTAACCTAAACTCTGGGTGCCCCTATTTTGACACGGGCAGCTAGTAGTTTTGGTTTTGCATATTTCTATTCACAGAATCCTGGTTTAAAGCTGGAATGATATCCGGAAAGCTTTGTATCTGTATATCCCCTTCAGTTGTGTATTGTATTATTTTCCGCTGCTATGTATTTAAATGTAATTTAAATCTCTAATATTTCTGTGTAATATTGATTTATACTCTGTATATTCTTGTATTCTGATGGAATTGTTGAAATTAACAACGAAATGTTCTTCTGTCTGCGTTCTAATTTGTCGTGTTCTCAAAACAATCAGGCGTTTCGAACGGTCTTGGTCGGTTTAGCGACTGATTCGGATCGAGCGAAATTCTTTTTCGTTACATAAACGAATACGACTCAGACGCCTTTTGGACAACCGAAACAACGGATCACTAAAACCTTAAATCGGTCTTGAAATCTTGATCGATTTCGTGAACCAATCTTTGGAATAGAAGTTTCCTGATCAAAAGTCTGGTACTTTTATGATATTTTCAAATATCACGAAGCGCCACTATTCTTGGCCTTAATCTGTGTGGTTTCTTTTCTCCACCTATCGTCGGAGCAGATTTGTGCGTGGCTTTCGTTGCTAGTTACTTCCTTGGGGATTTACCTCCTATTAACTTGCTTGTTATTTGATTTGTACGTGCCATAGAGAAATTGGAAAATTAGGGTTTTTTTCTAAGTTAGAAAATGGTGAATTGGGAGTTCTAGACGATGTTTTAGATTAGAGAATTTAGCGGCAAATAGATATAATTCAGGTGAAGCATGGATTTGGAGCCAAAATTTGTGTCTGAAGCCAAAAAGTCGCATTTGAAATCGAAATAAAATTTGTGTTTGCAAAAAATAAGAGTAATTTGGATAAACTAATATTAGTCCTAATTGACGATTGCTTATCCTGTATTAGTTATTTAATAAAATGATGAACTACTAATCAAAGTAAAATTTACAACTAATGAAAATACTCACGAATATTAATTATTTAATCGTATTTTTTAGTTAGTAAAAGTTAAGTATTAAATGTTACTTCATAACTAAGTATTAATATGTATATATTATTAATTTTTAATTTTTAACATTAATTTTTTATTAGTAGTAGTAATATTACTAATTATAAATTATTATAATTTATTTTTATCTATAAATTATTATATATTTAACATTATTTACTCGATATGACTTACTAATAACTGGAAAGTAAAATTTAGCATGTTAGGATATTGATTATGCATAATAATTAGTATTAGTGATTATTTATTAATAATTAATTAATAATTGCATGTTATAGATAATTAATATAATATAATTAATTATTAAATATTAATAAATAATTTAATGTTATTAATGATTAGTAATGAGTAATATAATATTATAATTCAAGCATCTTACACATAAATTTTCAAAATTTAGGGTTTCGATCAAGGAGAGCTCATGTTAATGGCGAAAAGGATCCACCAAATAACTTCCTCTGCCACTTTCGTTCTCGTCTACTGTCTTCATTTCTCATAAATCATCTCCTTGCTTTTGTTGTGCATACGAGCTCCCCCAAACCCTATTTTAATTTCCATATCTTAAACCCTATCGCAAGCGCGCCTCCTTCCCTTTCCTTTCATATTCTCAACTACTTGTCGTAATGATCTCACTTTCAGTCGTCCCTTCTGAGACATGGTGTAGTGGCCAGATCTGTTTTTCAGAACTAGTAACGACTTGCGATTTCTTGGATGGTATGGTTCTATGTGTTGGTCCTCTACTGCAACTTTTTCATGTTTTCTTTTTCTTTTACGATTTCTTGGATGGTATAATTCTATGGATGGTATGAAACTTCACATGATAGGATGATTTCTTTTGCTTCGGTCACTTCATGTTTGTTGTACAACTGTACATGATATTCACAGTACCATGACCTTTGATGTTATCTCATGAGCTTTTGCCTTCTATGGACGTCTATGATGTACTTGGGTACTATTTGTAATGAGCTCATGTTAATCTTGTGTAGTAATATGAACACTCCTTCCTATGCCTTTAGCTACTGCTATATGTAATTTGTACTTTTTTGAGTAATTGTAATTTGTACACATTTCACTACTTTGGACTTGGTTAGTGTTGATGGGCCTTTCGGGCAGCCTTTCAAGGCGAAATGATTAGGTAGGAATGCTGCTGAAGCGTTTGGTGTGGACCGATCTGTGAGGCCCAACGACAGGGCTCTCTTCCCTTAATGCGGCCCTGAGGAGTTCGGCATGACCAAACTTGACTAGCCTTGCCATCCTAAGATGAGATCCTGAAAACCGTCCTAAGGATCAGCTCGCCCCAGATTTTTCCTTTTAAATTACTCAAGCTGGAAGGGTTCAACACCGACTGACGCGTATAATTCATGGAGAATACCAACTCATCAGGAAGAAAATGACTCATTCAATATCAGCTATCGCACGTACTTAAGGCGGCATTATATTATATCATCTATAAATACTCCTTTCAATTTAGAGAATGGGATCCATTTTCAATTTTCTGAAAAAAGAGAAACGATAGTAGAAACTGTTTATAATTTTAATTCTTTTGTTCTATCATTGTAAACATTTTCTTAGCTGCTGAAACGATTTATAAAAGTTTATAAAGTGGACGTAGGATCTTTAACACCAAACCACGATAAACCTATGTATGATTCTTTCTGTTTTGCATTCCCTATATTTGTTAATCTTCATTTTGATCTCTACACAAGTCTCTCTTTTTTGGTTTTGTGCCAATTTTTGGTGTCAACATTTTGGTGCTTTCACTCAGAATTGTACTTCTCAGCTTAGTTCAGATTTTTTTGCTCTACTTTCAGATCACCAAGTCCGAGACAGAAATTTCATCCTCATTCCTGTGTTGTCGAATTATAGCTAGAAAATCAGCTCGCAACACCGGAAAGCAACCGCAATCTGGAACCTCCGCAGAGGCAGCTGGCGGATCTGCTACCCCTGAAATTGCTCAGGATCAACTTGCCTTGCTTCCCATGACAGACCCAACTCCCTCATCAACCTTCGCTTCTCGAGACGAGTTTATGGCTATGCTAAATCAACTTTGGAAGATGACGGAGGCTCTAAAGACCCATGCTCGAGAGAATGCCGCCATGCGGCAAGACATGACTCGCATAACAAGACAATGGGAGGAGCTGAGGAATCGAACCCAAGAAGTCAGGGAACATTTGCTTCCTCTCCCTCAGCTGGATCACGTATCAGAAGAGTCCTTTGTCGTCTGACAAAAGGACAGGGATCCATGACGGATATAGCGGCCGTTAGAAAGGGGGGGGGGGGGGGGGGGGGGGGGGGGGGGGGGGGGGGGGGTAGAAAGGGTTGAAAATGTACGGTAGTTGTGTCTCGAGGAACATCTAGACCCACAGGAGACGAATGAACAAACCGAGGCCGACCCGGTTGAGGTACAAATTATCAATCCCGCGACCCCTCAAGATCGAGGAGTTGCCCCTCAACCGCGGAATGCTGCTCGAAGGAATCGAGCCCCCCATTCAGCCTCCCCGTAATCTTGTGATTGACCGAGAAACCCAGGGAGGAAGGGAGAGGGCCCGTGTACTAAGCAGGCAACGTACCCTAGCAAAGGAGCCAGGGGAGCCCGTTTGAATGATGAAGCCAAACCAGACCTAGCCATCCCACCAAACCTAACTAAATGGTGCAGCAGATTTTGAACGATAGTCGTAGACATAGGAACGAAGACTAGGGAGTTGATCGAAGCCACACACCATTCACCGACAATGTCTTACAAGCAGAATTCCCTCGAAGATTTAATATGCCCCAGATGAATCAATACGATGGCACCTTTGACCCATAATAGCATCTTATGTGGTATTCTTGGCACACGGAGGTAGCGGTGGCCCCCGACACTATCAAGTGCAAACCCTTCCTGAGTGGGATGGCGCTTATGTGGTTCGTGTGTTTGCCCACGAAATTTGTCCCAAGCTTTAAAATTTTGAGTGAGAAGTTCTTGGATCAATTTCTCCTTCATGCTACCAAGTCAAAGCATGTAATGGCACTCTCGCCAGTTAAACAGGGAAAGGGAGAATCCCTGAGAAATTACCTTAATCGATTTAACCGGGCAGCCACCGAGGTCAGTAACCCCAACCATGAAACTGTTCTAATGGCCCTGGTCGATGGCATCGACAAACGAACTGAATTTAGGAAATACCTGATTGGGAAGCCACCAACAACAATTGAGGCCTTTTATGAGAAAGTCCACATCCGATTACGACAAGAGCATGCGCATTTGGAGGAAGAAGATGGACCGAGAAATGCCTCTATTCCACCGACTCAGAACAATGTCGCGGTGAAGCAGTCTGGTGATAGCTAAGGGAAAGTGGAAGTAAACATCGAAAATCGCAGCAAGCGAAATAGCGAGGAGCTAAGAGAAACCAGTGGAAGCTCAGGATAGAGGGGGAACCTTCGAAAACTCAAAACTTACACTTCCCTGA
Source organism: Allium sativum (assembly GCA_030737875.1). Lineage (NCBI taxonomy): Eukaryota > Viridiplantae > Streptophyta > Magnoliopsida > Asparagales > Amaryllidaceae > Allium > Allium sativum. Next base: position 27,655 of record JASFAX010003149.1, read on the forward strand.
ATGATACGCTAGAAAACATCTACCTTGATACCAATAGCACGGTCCAGTATAAGAAACCTCCTCCTCGTGAACCTACGGAGAGGGAGCGAGCGATTGGAAAGTATTGCCTGTTCTATGACATCTACGGGCATACAACAAACTAGTGTCGACATCTTCGAGGCATCATAGAAAAGCCGATTCAGGAAGGAAAACTTGACGAATATAAGACGACCCCAAGAGAAAGGGGACAAGGGGCTTCAATCCTCAGGCAAAGTCAGGTCGCTCCCCGAGCTTCTACACAAGATAAGGGGAAAGAAATGGTTTTCAATTCCATAATAGGGGCCACACCCCGTCGGTTTCAGTATCAAGGCTATGGAACAATATGTGAATTCCGTGAAGCACCTAGATGTTGCCGAAGATAGTGTCCTCGAAAGGGTGAATCCCATGAAGCAGAGGAAAACCATGACAGAAGATGTTGTCTTCCGCGGAAGAGAAGCGATAGTCATCGAGGCTCCGGCGGTCAATCCCATGGTAATAACCGTAACTGTAGGCCTGTCAATAATAGGAAAGGTGTTGATCAACAATGGAAGTTCGGTCAATATATTTTTTAAACAAACCTATGAATAGATGAAGCTAGGGCTACAAGACTTGGAGCCTTGCTCTGGTGAGATACAGGGTTTTAATGGATCTTCCACGGAGCCCATTGGAGTAAATTGAATTGCCCGTGGAATCAGGAGACGGAGATCGAAGGAGAGTAAGGCCCCTACTATTTGTTGTAATGGATATCAACTCCCGATATAATGCCTTCTTAGGACGACCGACGCTAATGGAGTTTAGAGCTTATATCGCCCCATGGTGCCTACTATTGAAGTTCCAACTCATGGAGGAATTGGTACGGTACGAGGAGACCAAGTAGATGGGAGAGCTTGTTACTTGGCAGAGTGGAAGGATCTAAAAAATAAGGGAAGCAAAAAATCAACAATCGAGTCTCCTCCTATGAAAGACATGAAAGCATAGCAACTACAGAAAACATCCTGGTCAGGACCGTCCATCTACGAAGTCGAAAATATCGATCCTAGAGAGGACGAAGAACCAAGATGTAGAATGACCGCCCCGAATGAAGCAATGGTGGAAATTCTGGTTAACAAAAATGAGCCCACCAGGGTCCTAAAAATCGGACCCCATCTAGATCCCTTCCGGATGAAGGATTTGACTGACTTTCTTCGAGCAAACCTAGACGTATTTTCCTGGACCCACGCTAACATATGTGGAATATCTCCCTCCATTATAACTCACTCCCTTAGCATCGACCCGAAGTACACTCTGGTTAAACAAAAAAGATGAATGCTCGGTCCTGAAAGGTCGATGGCCTCGAAAGAGGAGATTGGTGAATTACAAGCTAATGGGTTCATTCGATACTCGATCTATCCCGACTGGATAGCCAACCCAGTTCTTGTAAAGAATGCTTATGGGAAGTGGAGAACTTGCATTGATTTTTTTGATTTAAACAAGGCATGTCCTAAGAATAGCTTCCTACTACCTAGGATTGATCAGTTGGTCGACTCGACTGCAGGACATGAGCTACTCTCATTTATGGATGCGTACTCAGGGTACAACCAGATCGCTATGCATATACCAGACCAAGAATAAACTAGCTTCATCATCGACCTTAGACTGTATATTTATGTGGTAATTTCCTTTAGCCCGGAAAATGCTGGAGCAACCAATCAACGGTTGGTCAACCGAATGTTCCATGACCATATAGGGAAAACGATGGAGGTATATGTGGATGACATGTTAGTAAAATCGAAACAATCATCCGGGCATGTGAATGATCTCTCAAGGATGTTTAACATCCTCCGGAAGTACGGTATGAAATTAAATCCTTTGAAGTGTTCCTTTGGAGTAACTTCGGGTAAGTTCTTGTGTTTCATTGTGAGTTATTGAGGAATCGAGATTAGTCCCGACCAAATTTCATCCCTCAAAAGAATTTGAGAGCCTAAACGGATCAAAGATGTCCAAAGCATGGGGTAAGATTGAAGCTATGGGTCGTTCATTTCAAAGGCGACTGATAAATTATACCCTTCTTTGAGTTAATTAAAAGAGGGAAACGAAACTTTGCTTGGACGCTCGACTGTATCGAAGCTTTCCAAGGTTTACTCGATTACTTAGAGAAACCGCCCATCCTCTCTAAGCCCATCGATCACGAAGACCTATTCGTTTATTTAGCGGCATTTGCACATGCCATCAGCTCGGTCCTAATTCGAGAAGAAGAGCGGGTACAGCGACCGGTCTATTATGTAAGCAAAAAATTGACATGTGCCGAGCGCAATCGGAAGATTGAGAAGCTTGCTTATAGCTTATTGATCATGTCAACGAAACTCCGACATTATTTCCAAGCCCATCCAATTAAGATATTTACCGACCAACCCCTTCGTCAAGTTTTGCAGCGACCGGAAGCTAGTGGGAGATTGTTAAAATGGAATATTGAATTAAGACAGTTCGACTTAACTTTTGTGCCCCGAAAGTCCATTCGAGGGTAGGCCTTGGATCAATTTATAGCAGAATTCACTGCTCCAAAGGATGAAGACAGAAATGATAATCCCTGACCTTTAAGGGTCAAACCTAAACCAATCGCTTGGAAGCTATATACAGACGGAGCTCGAAACGAGCGTCGGTCGGGGGCCGGCATAGCATTTCTTTCCCCTAAAGGATGATCGTTTACAATGCCTTAAGGCTTGAGTTTCTTGCAACGAACAATGATTCCGAGTACGAAGCCCTGATTGCCGGGCTAAGGCTGGTGAAGGACCTGAAGACAGCATCGCTCGATATTTTTTGTGATTCACAACTTGTGGTACGACAAGTTTGTAACGAATATCTTACCAAGGGAGAGCAGCTAAGTTCTTATCTTAAACAAGTTGAGAAATTATTGCAAAATTTTGGCCAATACAACATTTCACACATTCCTCGAAAAGAGAATCAGAAGGCGGACAGGTTGGCTAAATTCACCAGCTCAGACCACCCTGGCAAAACAGAGTTAGTCCCCATAGAAACCCTAAGTATGCCGAGCATCGAGCAAAAGGAGATCGATCATGTTGAAATTGAACCCGAGAAAGGGTCATGAATGACCCCCATAAATAATTACCTCCTCCATGGCACATTACCTGAAAGAAAGAATAAAAGACGAGCTTTGGTGTGGCAATCTTCCAGATATGTGATCCAACAAGGCCAGCTATACCGAAGGGGGTTCTCCGTTCCCATGTTTCGATGTGTGGCCAACGATGATATCAAGAAGATACTAAAGGAAGTATATGAAGGAGATCATGGGGCGCACACCGGGGGGCAAACTTTGGCCAGGAAGATACTGCGCTATGGATACTTTTGGCCGACTGTTAACATAGATGCCGCCAATTACTCTAAAAGATGTGACAAATGTCAGAGGTTCGCATAGATTCCGCGATCTCCCCCGATGGAGATCACCCAAATGGCTGGCCCCTGGCCATTCACTATTTGGGGAATAGACATTATCGGAACCTTGCTCATTTTGAAGGGAGGTGCTAGATATGCGGTAGTAGCGGTAGATTACTTTACAAAATGGGCAGAAGCCATGCAAATGACCACGATAACGACTAAGAAGGTTATCAACTTTTTTGTTAGAAATGTTATATGCTGGTATGGGGTCCCTCGAACCATCATTACTGACAACGGGACTCAGTTCGATAACACAGAGTTCAAGGATTTTTGTGAGAAATATCATATTGAGAAAAAGTCAACCGCGGTTGCACATCCCCTATCCGATGGACAAGTCGAGGCGATTAACAAATCAACAAGAACATTTTAAAAAAGCGACTAGAACGAGCAAAATGAAATGGGTTGATGAATTGCCACTGGCCTTATGGGCATATCGAACCACCCATAAAACTACAAGAAGTCATACTCCTTTTGCCTTATCCTATGGTTTGGAAGCAGTTCTCCCAATACAGTTAGAAGTCCCGTCACATCGAATGACTTACTACGACCCTTTGACTAACAAAGCACTCCTCTTGACGTCGTTGGACACGATTGATGAAAAAGGGAAGAGGCAAATCTTCGTGCAAGGGCCCATAGGTAGAGGGTCGCATGATATTACAACAAAAAGGTCTGGCCGAAGACTTTTGAAATAAGCGACCTTGTTTTAAAGCAGATCTTCTCGATTCCCATTCATATGGGCCCTCGACGGGAAGGATCCTACGTCATTCAACGAAAATTGGACAACAGAAGTTTTAGATTATCGACCGTTGAGGGCGAGCTTTTCCCAAGAGCATGAACACAGAGAATTTACGACTTTACCTTTCTTAAATTTTCCAAATATTTTTAATTCCCTATTTGTTTTAGCATTGTAATAAGCAATAATTTGTCGTTTGAAATAGTTTATAAATAAAAAGCTCTGTTCTTGCTCTAATTATTTGTTGTAAACTTGGATAGATCGATTAGTTTCTGGCCCCTTTTTTGGAAACTATAAGTAGGGGTGATGCCAACTGAATACTATTACTAATCATATGGACGCAACTCTAATCCTCACGACTTGAGGACAAGTATAGACGACGAAAGAGCGTGAAAGGTGCACCCCGACTAGAGACCGCTCGAATCTTGAAAAACTCCCCTCTCTTACCAACTAAGAAGGGTGAGTATAAAGGACTGAAAGTGTAGCCCGCTCAATGACACCCAACCCCTGATCAGGGTTGGATCCGCATGAGCACGACTAAATGGTTCGCTGTTAAAAATGGCTCCCCTGACACCAAGGACGAGAAAGCCGACAAACAACTCCGGTTAGGGAAACGTCTAAATAACCCTCGGAGCTAAGATAAGACAAGAAATTTGAATAACATTTTTGCACATAAGTGACACGAATGCTTGCAGACCATATGAAATATCATTCGCTTTATCATAATTACAATATACTGTTGCATCACAGGTGCATTTCAAGCATTGTCTTCAAGACACGAAGTTCAATAATTACAAAGACGCGAGGATCATATTTCGCATAAGACTTCCCGAAAGACCAAATTTTTTTTTACAATTAAAGCTCAAGATGAGGGCGGCATCTCCCCGTGCTCGAGCGCCTCAACTGGCTCTTTCTGCTTATCAATCTTCATTGCCTTCCCGGAACTCAGCGGGCATTGAATTCCTCCAAGCATACTCCTGAAGGAATGAGAGATTAAAGTAGGGGAATGTGTGTTAACAGAATATGGAAATGGAGGAACTTCAACCGAAGAAAGAATATTTGGGGGAATAGCTCGAACAGGTTGAGTGTTCATAACATCTTCGGACGGTTCAGACTTTACGGCAGAAATTTGCATCTCCATTTGAGCTTGAACCTCTGCCATAGGAGGGCGATCACCTTTTCTCAATTCTGAGACAATTTCGATATTGTTGTCCTCTGATGGCCCTAGGTTAATTTTCCCTGCCTTCAATGCTCTAACTGTATCACCGTTGTCTTCTCTCTCATCAGTGGCGGCATCCACTTCTACACTTTCGTTTGCTCCGGCGATGCCTAAAAGAAAGAAGGGGAGAAGGTAATGCATAGATCAAGGTGGGATAGATAGGCTTAAAATAAGTAAGTAACCCTACCTTTGACGTCATGATCGGCCGGTTTCTCTTTAGCAATTCCGATTGGGTCAAGAGGAACGGCAGATGATGGGCCTCTCTTAATGTTAGAAATGGTGGATGTCTCGACCTGGCTGCTATCATTTTCCTCTACGGGGACCGACTTCCCTTTTAACCTATAACGCTCTGCCGTTATTGCAACCAATCCCTGTCTTCTCCGTTCGACCAGCACTGCCCGTTCTTTCTTTTTCAGAATTTGAGTCATTAAAAGTTCTTCATCGACTAGCTGCCCTTGCGCTTTTCTTTTTAACTCACCCAGGATTATTACCCACACACCAGCTAAAACCATGGAATACTTCGGCATCCGGGATAGATCCCTATGACGAAGGAACTTAGTGAAGAACTCGAGAACCTGACGAGCATGCCCCTTCTTTAACTCGAACTTTTCTTGAGCATGCTTTGACTCGAACGCTTGGATGTCAATGTCGTGCTGGAGTCTCAAGTGGCTGGCTGACTCGATCGCTGCAGCGGCATTTTGTTCGGCCAGTCCTCTGGCCAATTCGGATGAATGAAGTGTGGCCTTGAGATTCTGCACTTCCAAATTTAGTCGAACCTTGTCACCCTTAAAGATTCGATTTCACCTTTCATGGAGTCGCACTCCCGACTCCCCTGATTGACCTGGGCATCCAAATCCTTTATCATCTTTTCGTGCTCCGCTTTGTCAGCAGCCGCCTGTAGTTCCAAGCCCTTAACCTTCTTCTCAAGAGAACCGAAAGCCTTCCTGTCCTTGTCCACATCCCTTTTCAAACTGGTAATCTCAGTTGTTTTTTCTTTCAGTAGTACGCTTACTTTCCCTGTGTACTCATGCAATATGTCGTATTGATAAAGGACATGATTAAGGTTGTTGCAAATAGGATGACAGAAACCACCCGACAGTAGTAGTAACTCGGAGATAGGTTCAACCCCCGTAAATATGAAATCTAAAAAATCCCTTTCTAGTTCTCTGATTCGATCGATGGAAGAAGGCTTTACCAAAGATCCAGGTCGATTTAGTGTAGCCCAGGAATGTTCGGATTTCGACTTTTCTTCAAGGCCCTTTTTACGAAGACATGGGGAAACTCGAAGCTTAGAGGACTCATTCTCTTTTTCTTTTTGAGCGTACCTCCCAGCTCTTCTATATCTTTCGATATTCGGACATGTTTCTCTAGGCTTCTCTTCTTCTGCCTTCTTCGATCTCGGGCCGACTCTTTCTTTTTCTCTGCTTTCCCGTCATCTTTTTCCTGCTTGTTGCTCTCACTTTTATCATTTCCTCCCTCTTTGCCTTTTTCCATATTTCCATGTTTCTCCTCTTTCTCCCTCTATCTCTTGTCAACTTCCATGTCGTCGCCTTTCCCAAAGTGTTGTAAATTGGGCTCGTCTTATTTGACATTTACTGGAACGGAGGTGAAAGGATTGCCATAAAACTCCTCTTCAATGTCTCCTAAAAAGAAAGGATGAATAGCAGTTAAAATAATCCACATTTGAGTTGAATGTGAAGAACATAATGTTGTGACGTGCAACATGAATGTTATATGACAAATCGTTCAAAATGATTTTAAAGCTGAGAACGATGTCATACCTCCGATGTTTTCTTTCCCGATTGACATCCCTTCAGATTGGTTGTCAAAAAATCGATTTGGATCTAAACTCCACGGTGAAAGGATGACACAAGGCATCTACAGTGACTTTAACCCTGGGGAAGGTGACGCGACATGCTCTCCTTGCAAGCTACAGGCCGGAGGGGAATCCTTATCAACCATAGGGCCCCTCAAGTAGTTTTTAACGGGGATTTCCTGTGTTGGATCTTCTTTTTTCTTTGAAGATTTGTCAACAGAAACTCCCTCCCTTCCTCGGCATTCGAGCTTCTGGCGTTTGGCTTCTCGACTTTCGGCTTCTCTAACCTATGCCTTAGACGCAGGTTTCTTCGACCCAAAATTCTTCTTTTCCTTGAGTAAAGGGCAGGCGGAGGATTCCCCAACTAAGGGAGCCGATTTGTCATCCTCTAACTTTCTTTTTGATGGAGTCATCTCATTCTGACTGGGGGCAATCGACCCGACTCCTTCTTGTGGGGCCCGATGAATCTGTTTTCGTCTAGGAGAGCATATTGATGAAGGTGTTGGTCGGACAAACAATCCCAAAACCGCCGATGCTTAATATCTAAATTGATGAGTTGCCTATATCTTTTCTCGAACACCTCCCCCTGGGACCTTGCGGGATAATGTCCTATTAAAGAAGAAGAAATCGAACGTAAAAAAAGGGGGGAATGAGAGAGGAAAAGTGAGGAGAAGGAGAGAAATGAAGGTTCATCATAAACATTCAAATTAACAAATGAATTTACTACATTGAAGACAATATCGGGCGCATCCCGGCTGTTCCTTAATCCAGAACCACTCTCGCTTTGGATCACCCGCTTTGTTGGGAATATCCTCAATAATCTTCCAACCCCGAGCAAACTCAAAATAAAGAAGAGAAGGAGATTGTTTCTCTTTATTCTTGAAACGAAAAAAGAAAGTCAGGTGCTCAAAGGTTGGGGGGTAACCCAAATATCTTATGAACAAGAAGTTCATAGATAGTAGGCTGTCGTAGGCCATCGAATGAAATTGCATGGTGGCTAAGTTCATGCGTCGCAAGAAGTCAATGATGAATGGATGAAAAGGGTGAATGGCTCCTACGTTACACATTGGAAGAGACATCGGCATGTAGCCTGCCGGAGGATTGTGAGGTCGAGCAGTGTCTTATGGAAGAAGAATGCCTGTAAAGAGAATCTTATGTTTAGCCGTCAAGTTCTCTAACCGTGTGCGAGTTATTTCAGATTCTAAGGCGTTTGGAGGACTTTTCAAAATTTCAGCCTTTGGATGCATGTCAGGTGCCATCAAAATTTGGTCTGCTACATTCAATTCGATTTCCATTTCCACGAGACTCGGTTCGATTATGGGAGCCATTGTTTAAGTTTGGACTCGAGTCGACTGAGGACCCGAAGAAGCTATCAGCCTGGGTAGAAGGAGACAAGTTCTTGACGGATTCCTATTTAGGGTCACCCCGTAACTCAACCATGGTTGTTCAAGATGCTGTTGATTTGAAATAAAAGAAGAATCAGATTCAAGAAGGAATTAATTTCGCATAAACCACAGAAAAATGGAAAAGTTCGTCCCCATATGGACTAATCGAATCGCCAGAAGCCACTGTAGTGCCTTCGATAAGGCAAACCGGCATCGGCGACCTTGACCATGGATCTCATAGGATCCAGATTAAGATGAAATAAGGAAAAAGGAATCTAATGCCAAAACGACATTGATATGATGAAAAGGACATAAAGAAGAGATCTTTTACGCAAGAAAGATGGGTTAATGCGAAGGCGATGAACAATTTCAAATCTTTCACTTTAAGCAGTAAAGTAATATTTTGTAGCATAAAAGAAGAAGGGAAAGAGATAAGAAAGATTTTCCCTTGTTATATAGTATGGTAAAAAGACTATTCAAACTTAGTAGATATAACCTTCAGATTAGACATGACTGATGCATGAAGCGGCTGGTAACTCAAGGGTCAGCCATGGTGTGAATACCAAGTAAAATGTCACCATTACTTGAGCCCTTTGAGGTCCTCGAAGCAATTTGCGGATCCGTGCAGATTTCAATGTCCATCGGATGGACTACTCGTCCCAGCTTCTGAAAATCTGATAAGATAAAAAAGTTTGTTCAGGACACATGTTTTCAAAGTATGTTCTGTTTCCAACACACCATGCTTTGGGTGGCAAAGTGTTGATGGGCCTTTCGGGAAGCCCATCAAGGCGAAATGACGAGGTAGGAATGCTACTGAAGTGTTTGGTGTGGACCGAGCTGGGAGGCCCAACAACAGGGCTCTTTTCCCTTGACGCGGCCCTGAGGATTTTGGCATGACCATGTATGACTAGCCTTGCCATCCTCAGACGAGATCCGGAAAACCGGCCTAAGGATCAGCTTGCTCCGGATTTTTTCTTTTAAATTACTCAAGCTGGAAGGGTTCAACACCGATTGACACCTATAATTCGTGAAGAATACCAACTCTTCAAGAAGAAACTGACTCATTCAATATCAGCGATCATTTTGGATCTCACGGCACGTACTCCAGGTGGCTTGATATTATGTCATCTATAAATACTCCTTTTCAATTTAGAGAAAGGGATCCATCTTCAATTTTATGATCAAAGAGAAATGATAGCAGAAACTGTTTATAATTTTAATTCTTTTGTTCTACCATTGTAAATATTTTCTTAGTTGCTGAAACGATATATAAAAGTTCATAAAGTGGACGTAGGATCTTTAACGCCGAACCACTATAAATCTGTGTGTGATTCTTTCTGTTTTGCATTCCCTATATTTGTTAATCTTCATTTTGATCTCTACACAAGTCTCTCTTTTTTGGTGTTGTGCAAATTTTTGGTGTCAATAGTTAATATAGTGTTAAGGTGTATGTAATAGGTAATTTGCTACCTAGGGTAGTATGTTATTTATCATGTTATATCCTCCTTGTGTGGAGTGGTAGTTATGTGGTCTAGTTAATTAGCTAGCTCCCATGATGTAAACCTGTTAGGTAAAGTGGACGAAACACTATGAACTCCGTAGGTGATGGACAACCCAACTTAAAAACCGAATAGCTTATTGTTAACGATAATCATGTAATAACCCGGAAATCTGGGCCAGTTTAAAATTTTTATTTTGGCAATGTTAGCGAATTTTGATTATTTAAAATGAATTATTTTAAATAATATCGACGAGAAATTTATTTTGAATATAATTCGAACGTATATATTCGTTTGAATCGACGATAGAATATAAATATTTATTTATAATTATAAAAGGAATTGAAAATGGTGCGGTAGTTCGATAATTCGATTTCAAACTTCAATTGAATGTACCGGGTGCAAAATAAACCGGATTTTAGCGACACCCAAAATAATAGGATCTAATTGATGATATCTTTCCAACGAATCCGAAAAATTGAAATTTCATAGCGGGAATCAAAAGATATGTCCAGTTGAAAATTCTGAATAGTCGTTGTGGAATTCAGGCCCTTAAAAAGGGAAATTTTGCAAACGACCTCGGATTTCGACGAAACCACTTTTGTTGGATCCGCGATGTCAAATTATTGCTAGGTTTCAAATTTCATAATTTTTCAAATCAATATGTGAGCGTGGCGAAGTAAAACGTGTTTTGACCATTTTAGTTGAATTTAATCGACTGGAAAATGGCCATTTTTCAAACGGTCTCATAATTTGACTAAATTAGTTTTGTTAGGACCGTATCGTCAATACGAAGCTAGAAAATATTTTTCGAGAATTTTTCGAGTTAGTATGTGGCCCCGGTAAATTGAAATGCGTGTTCAAATTCAATATATAAAGTTATGTTTTGATTTTGACGAAAACTGCTCGAAACAATCGATTCAGCTTGCGATACATATCCCATTGTGTTCGGAATGGGGGTAATTAGCTATGGACGACAGGCGGTGGGTCTCCTTTAGAGGTCAAATGAAAAAGTCAACTTTTTGAAAATAAATTAATAAAAAAATACCTCTCTCCTCTCTCACCCTATTATCCTCTCAGCCCACCCCCCCTTCGAAATCAAAACAGAAAAAAAAACCTAGCTGCAGACCACGACCCCCCTCCTGCAGCCGACCGCGACCCCCCCTCCTGCAGCCGACCGCGACCCCCCCCCCTCCTGCAGCCGACCGCGCACCCCCCACCCCTCTCTCCTACCGCGCGACGCGCTAACCCCCTACCTCGAATGACGCGCGTGACCCCCTCCTCTTGCTGCTGCGGCCGCTACTTCTTCTTCTTCCCTCCTTCCTCCTCCCCCTTCGTTCAACAAAAGGTGAGTTTTTGCGGTTTATTTGATTAGTTCAATTACTGATTTTTCATTAGTTAAATTTCTGATTTTAATTAGTTAAAGAATTTATTTTTATAGCAAAAAGATTATATTTTTGAAATAGAAAGATTCGATTTTAATTAGAAGAAAAATATGAACTTTCTTATGTATGAAGCGATAGAATAAAAATATAATTTTTATCGTATAGAGAAAAATATTAAAGTATGATCTTTATTGTGAGGTGAACAATATAAAAATATGATTTTTAATGCGATAAAAAATTCGATTTTTATATATTGAATAGCAAAGTAAAAATGTGATTTTTATATATTGAATAGCGAAGTAAAAATGTGATTTTTATATATTGAATAGCGAAGTAAAAATTCGATTTTTATATATGTAGCGACAGCGTACAACGAAAGTGACAAAAGACGAGAAAGGCGAAGATTCCTACATATGAAGAGTCGTGGCGTTGGATTAGCTACTCTGTGAGAACTTCTCACCTTTAATTTAATTTTCTAGTTGAAATATATACTAGGATGCAGACGGTGTTTAGTAGCACCCGACACCCGTCGTCCACAGACCATGGACGGCTTGTATGCTTGTTTGTTTGATTTTGATGTGTAGTTGATTGTGTGATGTGATGTGAAACGAAATAAAAAAATTTATAGTGGAAAATATTTTATAGTTAAAAATAGAATTTTTAACGTGTATATGAAATGAAATAAATTAATATAAACAAATCGAACGATTTGTTTATATACACACATTTGACTGATATTGATTGGGACGATAAATTTTACACATCGCCCAACTGCACAAATAAAATCTGTGTTTGATTGTTTGAAACCCCACACGGGAATTGGAATGATATTTGACGTACACTAATCCCGATTGTTTAGTTATATGTCGATCGATTGATTGACAGACTGTTATAAGCGTTGAATATTTATATTTGATGCTTATACAGTGTAGAATGCACTTTGGATGATGGTTGATTATTCATCGTTGTTATTGTATACATGTGTTGTAGAAAACCCATATAATTAACATTATATGGTAATTGATTGGGCCTCATTCTAGTTTAGAAATAGAATATTTGAAATAGAATATTTGAAAAAGAAATATTTGAATAGAAATATTTGAAATAGAAATGTTCGAAATAGAATATTTTAAAATATGAATATATGAAGCCGTGTTGATTAGATTTACGCCATTTTGACGTGAACGATATTTATATCGATTTTATTCATTTTATAACGAATATCGAAAGTGATTTCAAAATCTGAAATTTTGAAAAGAATTGAAATTCGAATTAAATTGAATAGAAATGAATTCAAATTGAAATTGAATAGAAGTGAATTCGAATTGAAATTGAATAGAATTGAATTCGAATTAAAATCGAAAGGAATTGCATTCGAATTAAATTGAAATTGAATTGAAATCAATATGAAATGAATTTAAAACGAATTTATATTGGAATATTCAATTTTGATTTGAATATGAAGTTGAAACCGTTTTGAAAATGAATTTAAAACGATTTATAAAGCACGTTTTGAATTGAAATCGACGAAGTATATATTATACATATTATATATATAATATAATGGCCTGAATAGAACGCGCCGCGCCGCGGCAGTTTTCGAATTTCGACCATTGACTTCGAACGGATATTGCGGGAGATCCGACCGTCGGATTCTCCTAAATCCGGAACCGTTGGGTTCGTATCGAAAAGAGCTTTCTAACGAATATTAGAAATTAGAAATCTAATGGTTGGATTTGGAATTATGTCCAAATCAAATTTGGAAAAGGTCGTTGTAAGTGCAGTTCGATGGCCGTTGATGGAAATCGACTGTACGGGCCTTGATAAAATTATTAAAAATAGTAATAATTTGTGTAAAATCATAAGAAATGATTTGTGAAGAATTGGGATGAAAAACTCCATATTTGAAAAGAGAAAAATAGATTTTTATCGAAATGAACTAGTTTCGAACTAGAATTGTAATTTATTTATTTTTAAAATAAATGAAGTGAGTTTGAAATGGTTTTGAAATATAACCAGAATTTCCAATAATTGCATTGGGATGGATTTGAATCGAAATTGTCTTTGGAATATTTCGATGTTGGACTTCGTGATTACACAGATGTTATTATGGAAATTTGAAAGATATATATATACATATTGTTATTTCCAATACGATATTTGTTGGTCGTAGAATTTGATATTGAATATAAGCCGATATATTTTCTATTCAGAGCCTTGTATTTAATATCAAATGTGATTTGAGATTGTCGTGAATGGTGTCTTCATTAACACTGTTCTTAAACCCATTTGAGAAAAGATTAAATCTTTTTATTTAGATTTAATGAAGTGTACCAATCAAATAATATTTAATTGAAATTGAATTGGTATTGATTTTTGGGTTTATCGTGAACAGTGTTTTAAATAACACTTGTTCTTTAACCCAATAATTAATGGAATGTTATTTTGGGTTTATCGTGAACCGTGTTTTAAAATGACACTGATTCTTTAACCCAGTTAAAGATTAAAACTAAGTGGAGTTTTAATGAATCTTTAATTAGATTGAAAAGATCGAGAATGGAGTATCACCAGTTTTACTCCAGGCGATAGTTAAATCTTTAATAAGATTTGAACGTGAAATGGTAATTGAATTTACCGATAACACCGTGGTGTTAAATATGAAGTATTACCAGTTTTACTTCATGGGATGAATAGGTGGGGATTGGGAAATTAAAAATAAATGATTACTTCGATGTGGTTCACTAATCTCGACTAGTTTGAATTGATATTCAAAAGAAGATTAAAGAGTAAATTTAAAAGAATTTATCTTTGATAAAATTAATGGGAACCTTTCCCAAAATATTAGAATATTTGAATAAAAGAATATTCTGAATTGGAAAGAGGCGTATGTTGTGTTTGTGTAACACGTGTTTATTATATATATACGCGAGTTGTTCAGAAAGACCGGGTTTATCCCATTCTGAATAACTGATTCGACGTGGTGTCGAAGAAGAAGACGGTGGTTGAAGACCGGAGGTCTTCACGTCGTTTGGGTAATTACTGATGATCTTGATTGGGCTGTACACCTAATAAGATGGAAATAGTTGGTGATCGTCCAGACGTACTTGGAGATCGATGGATATGCGGGGTACTAGGTGCCTCCGGTTTCGTTCAGACCCAGAACGGACTTGTAAATGGACTGTGTGTCTGACATGGGATTTCAATCTGTGTGGCTGACTTCTATTAAATATATATCTGTTTGGCGGCGGAGAATTTATTCTCTTGCTTAACGCCCTTCTCTGAGACGTACGAGCTCAGGGGTTATATACTGATGGATATCAAACGCATAGAGTGAATTGCCTGTGTGGCATACCTAAGTGGCAAATGATCAAGGCTTCTGTTGAAAAGCAAAGTCTTGTGGTGATGATCAAAGCACAGCCTGTGTGGCACAGCTTTGTGTAACGTGAATTCGCGAGCCTCGCACCCCGATTGTGAACCAAAAATGGGAGAAGGACCTCAGGGAGGGCATGCGTTTCTTTCTAGTTAGAAGTGGCGTCAGTGGTTTTACACGCCCTGACGAGTTTGACTTATGTGGTTGTTGCTGTTGCGAGGCGCCTCGGTTAGATCGGACGATCCGGTTCCGATGGAGCCATTCGTTGGCTCATTTCCGCCCCATAGGGCGGGGAAACGCATGTTCAGGCATTTTATCCACATCGGTGGACCGGCCCTGACGATCCAAGGGCCCACCTGAGTCTGGGTCCTGAGGCTCGGGCTAGACAGTCTCGAATCGGTTGAGGACTATCTTTTGCCTCGGTTCATAGATGGAAATCCAATTTCCAAATACGTGATTCTGCGGTTTTATTTGTAGAGCCTAGTATGGCGACATTGTGGGATGGGGCACTTATGCCGTCTATGATTGATACTTATGATTTGAAGTTGTTTTATACACTATGCACTTATAATAGTATCAAATGATTTGTTTTAAACGTATCAAGCATTCTTGGCTATTATAAGGTAAAAACCCTATCCTCCGGCTTGCGTTGCATTCTGTGATGGGAACTGGGTCTTATAATAGCTTCATTTTTCTTTATTTAGCATTGCGCTGTTTGTTTTATGCACTGGTATTCTTGGGAGGAAACCCGTTCCGTGTTATACAGCGTGGTCCCTTGATTTACCTAACTTTAAAATAAAGATTAATAACTGTTTTAGTTCTCACGCAAGTCACATGACTGACCTGGAGTTTATTGTTTTAACCTAAACTCTGGGTGCCCTTATTTTGACACGGGCAGCTAGTGGTTT
>JASFAX010003150.1:0-43418 GCA_030737875.1 Allium sativum
GCTGCGATCTAGAGTCAAGCGAATGGAGTTTAATCGAATATTAGTTATTCGATAGGAGTTAATCGAGTTGATCGAGTTGAGAAATAAGTTAAGTTAAATAAGTTGAGTTGATCGGGTGGTTCGACCAAGTTAGTCGAGCCCAGTTAATCGAATCGAATTGGTCGAACCAAGTAAGTCGAGTTAAGTTAGTCAAGTTAGTCGAGCCTAGTTAATCGAATCGAATTGGTCGAACCAAGTAAGTCGAGTTAGTCGAGTCAAGTTAAGTTAGTCGAGTAAGTTCGTCGAGTTAAATAAATCGATGTTAGTTTCATCGAAAGGAGTTATCGATGTTAGTTTCATCGAAAGGAGATATCGATGAAGATGTTAGTTTCATCGAAAGGAGATATCGATGAAGATGTTAGTTTCATCGAAAGGAGATATCGATGAAGATGTTAGTTTCATCGAAAGGAGTTATCGATGTTAGTTTCATCGAAAGGAGTTATCGATGTTAGTTTCATCGAAAGGAGTTATCGATGTTAGTTTCATCGAAGGGAGTTATCGATTATAGTTTAATCGAAGTGAGATTTTCAAATATGAGATATTTGAAAAGGAAGAGTTATCGAATATTAGTTATTCGAAGAGAGATTATCGAATATCGTTTATTCGAGAAGAAGTTAATCGAATATAGGTTATTCGAAGAAGAGTTAATCAAATAAAGATTTCTCGAAGAGAGTTAATCGGCGAATTCGATTATATCGAATTCGGGAAAGTACTTATACTTTCCAGTGTTTAAATAGAGATCTATTTATTTATAAATAAATAAGTGTTAGGTTAATTATTCACTAATAAGAATAAAAGTTATAGTTAAAGTTAGATCATTAGAAAGTAGGGATTATAACGTTATCGTTATAACCAATGTTTTAAAATATAGAAGTAGATTAGTAAAATTGAATCCGAGAAAAAAAAACATAAAGAAGTTGTTAAAGATTAAAAGATAAACTTTGACCATTTCGAAGTTATAACGTTGTTCAGTTAAGGTCTGAGAGGTAATTATACCCCAACTTGAGTGACTTCCTTCTTAACTAAGAAATGGTAAGATTTGATCGTAAAAGAGTTTTGGAAATGTTTTCCAAACGAGAAATCAGAAATGTTTTCTGATAAAAGAAAAATAAGAATTTAGAATATAGGGAAACAGGAGATAAGTAAATAAATGAACTAAAGAGATTAATGTTAAATGATGTTTGTTCGATATAATTTCCATCTGGAAATAATATCGTTGTTTGCACACTTGTTTTTCTTCGATAGTTAACTCACGGACTATCGAAGTTTTTGACCATTTTAACGTTGTTAATATGGAGAGACCGGTTGGATTATTATCCAAAGAACCACTCTGTATTGGCATAAGCGTCGCGAATCATATGTGCCAAAGATAATTGAAGACGGAGTAAAATGCAAGGGCTATCCTGTTTACAGAATAGTGCCTTCGGTTTGTCCAGTCCCAGGACAACTTGTATGGACGAAGGTCTGACAGAGTGTATCCATTGGATCGCGTAAGTTGATCTGTTCAAACGTATTCACGTTTGGTGGCGGAGGAATTCGTTTCTCTTAGCTGTATACCCGTGTTATTTTTGGATAAGTCAATTTGTGATTTGGCGGGTATGACGATGTGACATTTCTGAGTGAATGAAGATGGATGTCTGACATAGTATTTCCAGACAGTCACGTACATTGATTTCTTCAACTATACCAAGAGTGGAAGCGGAGAAGGAAACTTCTTTTTTGCTGACACGTAATGTATGGTTGTAGGCGTCAATTAGTGATTTCGATGGATTTGACAATGTAGCATTCGAAGTGAATCTGATGTAATGATAAAGCGTAGCTTCTAGCCTCATCAACCGGTAAATGACAGAAATCGGGCAGGTAGCATGGCTAAGTCGGTCGCACCGAAGTAGGGTGTATAATCACCTATCTAGTGAATATTCATTTGTTTCTTAAATCTATCAATGCTGTCCCATATATATACGGGAAACGGTTGCTGATCCCAACCGTTGGTGATATACATTCGATACACTCAAGCGAAATGAGTGGTCGGTCATGTGTGGCTGAGTTACAAGATGTTCTTGTTGAACTCCAGTGTATCGTTCCTAGAGTACACTGATCGGAAGGTGGTTCCATACCTTGTCATAGTTGGAAATCCAATCATCCAATACGTGCTTGCGATTTTGATTGTATACTATATATGTAGTAACGTGAGATGCAAGCGTTTCTGCTAGATTGATATTTATTTGTACTTAGACATTATTATAATATCAGAATGATATTGCTTTGAAAAGTTATTTGGATTCTCATAAGGGAAAAACCCGTTCCGTTATGCGGCGTGGTCTTATGAGATATCATACCTGTTTAAATGATTTGAGTTTATTCACACCAGTCCCATGACTGACCCGGAGTTTACTTTGTTGTTTTCCCTAAACTCTTGGATGCATAAATTTGTACGGGCAGTCAAGTAGTCGGGATTTTACAGATACACTTGGAGAGCTTGGAGCAGGAGGCTTCAGGATTCTATAGCTATTATTATTTCCGCTGTTGTTGTAAGTGCTGTACTCTGATAAGTGCTATTGTATACATATACTGATGTTATTTCAAAGATATGTTATGTTATATTTTATTCGTTCCGCTGTGAGATTCGTGTTTACTCTGATGATGATGTTCTTCTTCTTCTATTCTATAAGTTCTATCTTATCTATTCTCACCTTCTAATTTCTTTCATTAATTACCGGGATTTTTCGATGTTTTGGTTATCGACGTCGAGCTTACGTCGATAACCAAAGTCGCTCAAAATCCGGGTCACTACAAAAGAGGTGCATCTTTGCATAGTTCGGAGCGATACCATGTAGGATGGAGCCATATATGTTAATTATTAACTGAATCGCATTTGACATGACCGCACTCAGTAAATGATCAAGCTGTAGAAGGAAGAGATAAAGTCTTGGTTGAGATGACTCGACTCTGCATATTAGAAAGTCGGTTTCGCCCTGGTAGTAATTTTAATTTGGAAGATGCTAGGGCCCATCTTGAGGCAAGTTTGACAAATGAAGCTGAGATTGTCTTCACTACAGTTTGCAGCAGCGGGCGTAAGATCTTTTCACGGCTTACCCATGGCTTTGATATGGTGGTTATCGACGAGGCCGCTCAAGCTAGTGAAGTGGCAGTTCTTCCACCTCTGACCCTTGGTGCTGCTAGATGTGTTCTTGTAGGCGATCCTCAACAGTTACCAGCAACTGTTATTAGTAAAGCTGCTGGTACATTGCTTTACAGTCGAAGCCTTTTAGAGATTTCAGCAAGCTGGATGCCCCACTATGCTACTGTCCGTTCAGTATAGAATGCATCCTCAAATCCGGGATTTTCCTTCAAGATACTTTTACCAGAGCCGACTAACTGATAGTGAAAGTGTTGTTATTCACCAAATGAAATTTACTACAAGGAGCCTATCCTCTAGCCGCACATGTTTTTTAACATCGTGCATGGGAGAGAGTCCCATAGAGGCGGCTCTACATCCTATCAAAATGTCTAGGAAGCAAATTTTGCCCTGCGCATTTACGAGTATGTTCAAAACCTTTTGAAACTAAATGGTGGTGGGAAAAAGGTTACTGCTGGTATTATTACACCTTATAAATTGCACTTGAAGTGCATACAGAGAGAATTCGAACAAGTGCTTAACTCTGAAGAGGGGAAAGGTCTGTATATCAATACAGTGGATGCTTTTCAAGGACAAGAGAGGGACATCATTAGTAAATGATCTATACAGTAAGCTTTTTGGTTATTGTTTTTTCTTCCAAAAAAACTGTTTTTTGCGCAGAGATCTTATTTTGCAGCATCAATAGTAATATACTACTTATAAGGAAAGGATGTCATGGAATTTTTACTTCGATTTAGAAATCAGTAATTTAATTTAAAACAATTAGATACACCATTAACTGCCGTAACTTTCTTTGACCTTTTTATTGTTTCGTTATACTATCGTAAGCCTCACAATATCTAATAACCTTATACAATATAACACATTATGACCCCAAGTGAGTTCATATTTCTCTAGCTACCTGCTTCTCTTTCTCTTCCTTGGTTATGATCATCAAGCTAGAGTAAATGATGTTTCCTGCAATTTATCCTTTGTAACTTTGGTTTGGGTATTTTATACATCATCATCCTCATGGCTTGATTGTTTTTCCAATCTCAGGAAAGGTGTACACAAACGAGAAGCACTGGCGCACTTAAATTTGATCCTGTTATGCATTGATGAGATTTTACATGGAGGGTACGTCTTTAATATTAAATCCTTTTAAACTCCTTTTGAAAATTTTGAAACTGTTATTGTGGAAACATTGCTGAAATCTTTATCTGCTACCAACAAATTGCTGCTTATGCCCTTCGCTGAAACTTCTTAATGTATTATATGCTAAACTGAAACCTGATTATGTTTTTTTCTTTTCCTACTTGTATATAGATACTGTCAGTCGTCTGCAGAGAAAACTGTGTTGTATTCAACTTAGAGTGCTTATATATGTTATTACCTATCAGTGTTGGAGCTACATAGAAGCGTAAATAGTGAAGAACCTTGATTTATGTCATATATTGTATCCGGTATGTATACTAGTTACATTTTCTCTTATTTTGTGCATGACTTGTTTTCTGTTTTCATTTTTCATTTTTCTGTTCTTCATTATGTAAAATGTAAAATTTAAAACTAATTATCCTAGTTTCATTACAGATACAGAAAGTCTGGTTTATGGGAGAGGTACAGAGAATTGTACCTAATGGGGATCTAGTTTATACTATAGGCGAAAGCGATTACACAAAAGATTGGTTCTTCGCTCAGGTTACTAGGTACAAATTAGTCGACTTTTCTTTATATATGAAGTGGTCACTGAGCATCACTGTTAAATATTTTGCATCATGAACATCACTGATAAATGTGGGATATCGTCCAACCCATGGAGTAGTATTCACAATGTAGTTTATATAATCATTTTCGTGTATTTTTTTTCTTGCTTATGGTTGTATGTGTGAGTTGGTATATGAGTGAATCGAGTGATAATGTAGTGAGGAATGTATGTAAATATGAATGATTGTGTAATATACGAGTGAATGTACAATAGTGGAGTCAAAAAAATTGTATCATTTGAAATGTTGAAATAAAATATTTATTTGAATAAAATATTGTGTTATAATAATATTTATTATAATATTATGAAATCTTTGATTAATAGCAGTTGAAGTGTAATTAGTTTTAGCAGTTGTAAAACAAATTTTAACAACTGCTAGAAACAGTTGTAAAAAAAGTTGACTTTATTACGATTGACAGCTGTACTAGACATATTACAACTGTTTTTTGCAGTTGTAAAAGGGTATTTTTTGTTGTAGTGGTACTTGTGGCAACACCAGTACTGATGTTACCATAGGGTTGCAAAGGTGTTGCCTTTGACTCTAAGGCAACGCGGCAAAAGGCAACCCCAAAAAAGTGTTGCCACATATCATTTTTTGCCTATAGCAACACTTTTTGGCACCTAGTGTGTCACTTCTCTGTGGTTGCCGTAGACCATCTATGGCGTAGTGGTAGTACAACACATTTGTATATGACAAATGAGAAAAAAAAATAAGCTTCCTTGTCACAATATGCCCTGAATCTTCACAATGTTCACATCCATACAACTAGATGGTCTGCTTGCTAAAATGCTGACCAAAATTTACTTGCATCACAAATTAATATATTATGTAACAACCTAATATTTTGCATATGCAATGGGCGTATTTCTAAAACAAATAAGAAAAATTCTCTAGTTTATTTAATATTGATATATTCATGTCTTTCTTAATTTTTAGTAAAGCAAAATTTAATGATCGTTGAATGTTTGAGGTAGGTATAAGCAGACAATGTTATTTCCATATGATTGACATTAAGGACTACAGAGCATATTTCAAAAAGGGTGTTTCATAACAACCTTTTAGTTGGATAAACATAGAGAAAGACCACATTTTAGTCTTCCTATTGTGGTATAAATAATAAAATACAAGCAGAAAATAAGATAAAAATCTAGAGAAAGAAAGTGCACCAAAGTCGTCATCGAAATCGATATCTTCCTTGTCCTCACCCTACGAACCTTCAGCAACAATAGTTGGACATCTCTGTTATAAATAATCAATAAATTGTAAAAGTGTGAAGAATTTTTTTTTATGCCCTGTACCGATTAATTTCCATAAGAGCAGACAAAAGATAGAGAATAAATATACTGTAGAAGCTCTTCCACCCTCAAACCACTGCTTTCCAGTAAACTTCCTTTCTTTTAATGCTTCATCAACTCTATGATTATTTTCTATGGACCTGATACTTATTTTGTTATTATTATTTTTTGGCAAACCAAACCATTATTTTACCTAGTCAAACTCAAAAAAAAAAAAAAAATCATCTTTTCACTTCTATTCTAAATTCACTGCCAACATAGGCTAAGATAACGGCAAATCACGGATCTTACACATAATCAAACCAACCTTCAAAATGTGAAAGAAAAAACATCCAACCAACCAAACAAACTCATTATTCGACATAAGCAAAACAACATATCATACTGCTAATTACCTTGAAATAATTTTGACAAAAAGCACCACAATTTTATTCGTTTGGTAAGTTGACGTTTGTTGTACGTTTAATGATAATGTCACACTTTTTTTTTTTGGTTTTTCTCCTCATTTTTTTTAAGAAAAATATTTACAAGATAAAGACTGAAATTACCAAGATAACATGCTCCGCTGTTGAAAAAGATATATCTACTGGCAATAAGTGGAGCATTAGAGAAGTGGAGAAAGGGATTTTATTTCATCTCTATATATATCACTTCTGAACAAGCTCCCCTGATTAAGTTTATACTCTTATTTTATTAACTCCTTTACTTCCACTTCATAAAATGTCTAGTGCAGCCCAAGTTAAACACTCTGTTTTGTAATAGTTGCAAACTGCAGGAATTCATCCAAGGTTATACAAAAGAAGATCTTGTTGTCTTGTAGACTGACTTTCTGAATTATATAACAAAAAGGTTTATATGAGAAACAAAGAGAAAGAAAAAATATTACTTAAAAGTGGTCATTTATGGTTTAATCCATGTCATATACCTCAAACCATATGCCATACTTTAGACTAATTTACCCAGTACAGTCTAGCTGCATATATTATATTAAGTTGAGAACATGACTTTTTTTGGTTTGCCTTACAAGTGTAACATCAAATAAACCAAACAAAGATGAGTGAGTATTACAAAAGCACTAATATTCTAATATCTCATATTTCCTAATGTGCATTCTAGATGGCGAGAACCAAAAGCATACATACATAACGATTAGTGAACCTCCACTACTACAAAAATGGGCATATTCGACACTAATTTGTGTGCGTTGCATGAAAAGCGTGGCAAAAACTATGCATTCTTTAATCTTCTGCAACAACATTAATTTGTTGTTGCATTAGATGTGAACGCAGTGTTGCAGTTGGAAGTTTTGTGCTGTGACGTGCAACACCAGTTTAAAGTGTTGCATTACGTAAATACATGACAGGTCAGCGATCCGCGTCATCAGCATAAACATATCCGCAACCGTAGATGCATTATTAATCCAACGGTTCAAACCAACCCAGCTCATCTATCCATGTTCTTCTGTTATTACCTTTAAGAAAAAAAAAAAACTTGTAAATACAGATTAGTTAGAAGCAAGTACACGTTATTTTTTGGGTAATTCCCACTACATTTTCATTTATTGTTGCTTACTCATTTTTTTCCCCAAATCGCCGCCTACATCCCTCTCCTTATTTCCATTTCTTTCGAAAAAAACCTGAATTGATCCTCTCTAACTCTGCAGGTAGCCGAAATTGATTCTCTCCAGCTCTACAGGTAGCCGACTGATTCTACAACCCCTAAATAGCATCAAGAGAGGCAGTCATATCAGCCAGATTTACGCTATCAAGAAGAGCATCGCCAAGTTGCTAGCTTTTTACCATCATAATTTCGTGGATGAGCAAAAGAAGAAACGGGTAAATGATATTCCTGTTAATTACGATTGTACTTTGGTTGTTATTGACCAAAGGTGCTGTGAATCGAAGAAGTTTTGTTTCAATTGGTCTTCTTTGTATGCTGGTAATATATCTACTGTCAACACTTGGTTCCATAAATTTATTTACTCACAGTAAAAACGAATGCACATGAATTTTTCATCGAAATTAATATAAATCTTAACACAAACAATGATTGATCGTTGAATTACACATGCTGAAATGTATGCGGATTGGACAACACTTGGTGAGGTTATATTTTTGTACTGTCATATTTGATCTGTATATAATCTTTCTTTCTACTTCGCAGTAAAATTTTCGTTATAAGATTTTGTTGAATGTAGGTTTAATGAACAAATGAAGCATTCTTATTTAGTTGTTCAGTATAATGATTTATCAAAACTATCCCATGCACACGCATGCAATTTACTGTGGCAAAACAATTATGAACTATAAATTTACTGTGGAAATCATCCTATGCTTCTTTGCTTCAAGTAAGTGTGAGTGTGTGTGTCTATATATATATATATATATATATATATATATATATATCTGTGTGTGTGTGTGTGTGTGTGTGTGTGTGTGTGTGTGTGTACGTATAACTCATATATATACTAGTTACAAACATCAACATATGCACTTCATTCTGATCACACACACCCACGGAACTGCACTTCAACACATTCAAGCTTTTCTAAAAGACGTAGTGAATGTACACTTCATATATATACTAGTAGTGTAAGAGGGCTAGAAGACGTAGTGAATGTGCACTTATGTGCACTTATACTCCATTTTACATTATAATGTTGCTACTCCATTTTCACCAGTGCACATTTTGGAAATGACTGAACCCATTGTTTTGGGGGATTTCTCAAGCTAATTTTGTTATATGCTAATCGAATTGCAGGAAAGATAATCAAGGCCGATGATTCAATTAATCTTCGGATAAACTATAATTCTTCTACTCACCTAATACTACTATTAATAGGTAATGTTTGTCAAACTTGCTTTAAAAAGTTATCCTTCTATGATTGGATCTATAATTTCAAGATTTCAGAAGTTTCATAATTGTTTTACATGTTATATATTATCCCCTTCCATGAATTCTGCTGGCAGTTTCACATAATAAACATGCATATTATGGTCGTAAACCCATATTGGCAAATGAGGCCTGTATGAGAAGTATTTTTTTAAGCATTTCACTTTGGTTCCCCCCGTCTCTCTGTTGAACCACTTTGAAAGTAACTAAAGTGAAAAGCTTAAAAATACACATTATAGTTTTATACTTGATAGCCTCTTCACTTTGGATACCCCCATCTCTCTGTTGATACTCTCTTCACGTTTGGAGCAAATAGCAGGTGTATTAGTTTACTAATAAACAGAGTATGGATGATTTAGTTATTAGGGGACTTAAGTTAATGAATTAAGATTCATCAGAATTGCTCTATTTGATGTGTGCGAACCAAAAATGACATCAGGAGAGCTAATGCAATATGTTTATAAAGGAAGCGAAGCAGTAATTTTTGATGCAATATAATTGTTCAGTATAGCAGTATGTTGGTCATATGTCCCCCCTATTATATTGTTTTGAAATGTGGCAATTGAGATATCTTAGTAGTAGAATTACTTCAACTAAGGTCAATCATTATACTTGCAGGAAGTGCACAAAGCTATAGTTTTATCTATGCCACCTTCAGCTGAAACATGTACTGTTGTCATTGCATCTACGCTTGATGTTAGCGAAGCTCTTTGTAGAGCTTCTTACTGCCTGCTTGCTAGTAAATTTCCACTTCAAAGTATCAGGTATTATTAGCATAGTGTCGAATTTGAATGGACCACTGTAAATAAATGGAGTACAATTGAACCAACTTTGTTTTAATTGCACATGCTAGCATCAAGCTTAGGACCACTATTCTTCAAATGGGGTTATCAGATAGATCCCCTGTAGTGTACTAGGAATGTCTGAAAATGCTGAAGGATGAATGGCTTATGAAATGCAATTGATTCACAAAAAATGAAAGTGCAAATAGAGTAAAAGATAGACTATGGAAGAAAAAGGGTCTTCAGAGTGGGGATATGGCTACTAGCGCAAACCAGTGACTTTGAAGCTAGGAGGGAAATCCAATTTGAAGATGTGGTTTAGTACAGTGCTGTCTGGCGAAGAAGTTGGAAGCATTCGTGAAATCAAATTCACACCAAGTTCCACATTATTTTCGATGGTTTGAATGTAATGATATGTAAAATATTTTAGATGATTTGAATGTAATGATCAAGTTTTGGATGGATTTATTCTATGTACAAAACCAGTATTATAGAATTTTTAATTAAAATGTTGTATTTGCTTTCTTTTAATGTAGCATTTGTCGTCTTCTGCTGTTGCATTTACTTTTTTTTTTCTTCTGATGTTGCATTTCAAGATAATAGTGTTGCATTACATAATACAGTGGTGTTGCATTAACTAAAATATTATTAATTCCACATGGCACGTGGGCCCCACAGCTCATGTGGCGTGTGACACGTGTGCAGCTGACGTGGAGAGATGACGTGGTGTGTGACACGTCGGCAGCTGACGTGGAAAGTCCATGTGGACCCCACTACCATGACCTGTAAGACATTCTCTGGCTTCTACTTAAGGCAACGTTGTATGTTGTTGCATTACATGCATATACTGTTGCAATAGGTTGCAATAGGGTTATAATGCAACACTTTCTTTCCGTTGCCGTAGATGGGCAAAAGCGTTGCATTAGATGGCTAATGCAACGGCCGCAGATGCCACGCCCCCTTGATGTTGCCTATTTGAAAAATTGGCCTACGGCAACGTTTTTTGATCTACGGCCACAGAAAAATAGTGTCGAATATGCCCACTTTTGTAGTAGTGCCCTGAAATTATTAATTCCTTTACTTCCACTTCATAAAATGTCTGGTGCGGCCCAAGTTAAACCCTCTGTTTTGTAATAGTTGCAAACTGCAGGAATTCATCCAAGGTTACACAAAAGAAGATCTTGTTGTCCTTGTAGACTGACTTTCTGAATTATATAACAAAAAGGTTTATATGAGAAACAAAGAGAAAGAAAAAATATTATTTAAAAGTGGTCATTTATAGTTTAATCCATGTCATATACCTCAAACCATATGCCATACTTTACACTAATTTACCTAGTACAGTCTAGCTGCATATG
Organism: Allium sativum; assembly: GCA_030737875.1. Classification (NCBI taxonomy): domain Eukaryota; kingdom Viridiplantae; phylum Streptophyta; class Magnoliopsida; order Asparagales; family Amaryllidaceae; genus Allium; species Allium sativum. The sequence goes on from JASFAX010003150.1 coordinate 11,251, forward strand.
TTATATTAAGTTGAGAACATGACTTTTTTTGGTTTGCCTTACAAGTGTAACGTCAAATAAACCTAACAAAGATGAATGAGTATTATAAAAGCAGTAATATTCTAATATCTTCTACTTCCTAATATACATTCTAGATGGTGAGAACCAGAAGCATACATACATAAGGATTAGTGAACCTCTGAAATTCTGTGACACCTCCATCAGGGGTCATGAGACTCTTTGCAACCCTTTCACCTTACTAACTTATTTAATGTCATTAGCTCAATTAATTACTGTATCCCTTGGCGGATTGACAAACGCATTTACACACTATCACTATTCAACACATTGATAAACCAAAATATGAATCCAAAAATATTTATGATCTCTTTTGTCACCTTCTACCCTAAGCATATTATATACTCATAAACCATTAGTAGTTAAGCCATAATTCTCAAACGAACTTTAAAAAAGCTTCTAAAATGAAATACTCAAATGAATAAGAAAGCAATAACAGTCAATCAGGCCAAGCTTTTATGTCGACGTCTTTCGCCCATGAGTTCGTAGATGCCTAATTTCAGCTTAGGTAGGGTCTTTCTTTACACAGAAGATTCTTGGTACCCCCTAATAGGCAGTTATAGTGATTCAAAACTTGGATAGTTTATATATGATTGAAAGAACATTAGTTATTGATTAAGAAATCTAGATTAATTTGCTCTAAAAGGACTTCTCTGCTTTAACTAATTAAATAATTGCAAGATAACAGTTGCAACACATACAAAAACCCATGAAGAATTTGTCCCATGAAAATACATGGGATGATTACTATTAATATCTGTCATAACTGTGGTACATAGATGCTGTTATGAAAATTTGCGCCTTTGCGGAAGCGTCGAGGATCTTATTCACCCAATTACTTAAAGATGATTTCTATGGAAACAAACACAGATATGAAATCACACGCGCAAACAAAAAATATTCCACCCCACCACCCTCTTTATTGATTCTCAAAACAAAATTTTGTTTACACTCACTGGTTCAACAACCAACAATAAACAAACTACAAGAATCAATAACCTTATTGAGAAAGGGAAAGAATATCTAGATGACTACAACTTTTGTTGGAGAAGGAGTACAATGAAGAACGACGGCTAACCCTAGGAATAATTAATTCGGTCTCAATCCCATACTTTTAATCCAGCCCTAGATGTTGTTTTTATAGGAGAATAGAAGGCCTAGGCAAATACCCAATTTGCCCCTTCATTACTTGCAGAATAAGTCACAGAAAGATCAAGTCAAGCCGCAGAAAAACCCGCTCAGACGTCTGACCTAAATAGGTCAGACGTCTGTCAATGCTCTCGGGTTAAAAACCCTGTATACTCAGACGTATGACAGGCATAGCTCAGACGTCTGAGCTGAAGTTCACCCTGAAACTGCTCCTTCTTGCCTTCTCTCTGCCGCTGCTCCATCTCCTCTAACGCCTAGCACATCCATGCCTCGTCTTCATCAACATATGCGATTTCATGTCACAAATCACAACACTCCACCTTGATATGAAATCGCATCACATCAAACATACTTCCAACACACAAGTCATCTAGCTCTTTCAACGACACCTACTCTCAATTAAACCATTACAAACACAACCCACCGCCTTCCAATGATGCATCTTCCGCCTAAGATGCACCACGCATCTCTAACGGTCTAAAAGTGTTTGTAATACCACAAGGATCTCCACCTTGTGGTTTTTCTGCATTGACACCCATCTACCACTTGATCTGAGCTCCTTCCTTGATCACCCTGGATCCCTCGAGCATCATCAACATGAAGACCCCTGTCTAGCACATCAGCAGTGACCAAATTAACCTCTCCACCTTGTTGTGGACTAGGTTCTTCAACCGTCACTCGCCTTCCACTGTCGACCACAGAACCAATCAATCTATACAGGTTTCCTGCCTCCAGGACACCTCTCATCACAACACGATCACCCTTCCTCACTCTCAAAACTCCACCTCGATTATCATAAGTGCAACCGCGGTGATCTAACTGACCGAGAGAAATGAGGTTATGCGAACTAGCGGGCACATGTCTAACTCCAGAGACTTCCCTTATCACGCCATCATGCATACGAAACCGGATAGATCCAATACCACAAACTAGTAGCTCTACTCCATTGGTTGTTCTAAACACGTCGACATTCTTCTCATAAGAAGAAAAACACTTCACATCCTTACAAATGTGAAAACTGGCCCCTGAATCCATATTCCAAGGATTAACCTCGCTAAACAGGACATCACTCGAAGCATTGCTAATGGAACTTGCAGCAACATCTGCCTGTGCCTCATTACTTCCATCACCATTCGCAACCTTCTTCTTATCCCTTTGATAAGAATAACAATCCTTGCGTATGTGACCTTGCTTACCACAATAATAACAAGCACCTTTACCATTAGCCCCTTTCTTCTTCCTTCTTGTATCTTTCCCCGAGTCCTTTGCTACCATGGCTTCATCTTGAATTGATTTAAAACCCGACCCTTTTCTACTTAGTTTCTCATTCAAAAGGCTGCTTCGTACCGTTCCCAAAGAGATGGCTCCACCAGCATTGGAGTTACTCAATGAAACAACCAAAATCTCCCAACTTTCTGAAAGCGAACTCATTAGCAAAAGAGCATGCAACTCAACATCAAAATTGACCTTCATATTTGCCAATTGATTGATCACATCTTGAAATTCATTCAGGTGCCCTGCAATAGACTTCTCCTCATCCAATCTCAACTGAACAAGCTTTCGAAACAGAAAAGCCATACTTGTAGCACTCCTCGACTCATATAAAGATACCAACTTGTCCCACAAATCCTTCGTGGATTCACAATTAGCCACATGATGGAATACCGAATCATCAAGGTACTTCCGAATCAAGGCAATATCCTTCTTATCCATCTTCTTCCACGTTCCCTCATTCACACCTAAGGGCTTCTCCGCATTTCCAATAATCGGATCATGAAGATCATTGAGGTAAAGCACATCCTCCATCTTAGGCTTCTAAATCCCTTAATTTCTTCCGTTAAAAACAGTCATCTTCGGAAACGCCATCATATCCGTCATCAAAAAAATTGATTTTTCCAATCCAAAATCACTCTTAGCTTTGCGATGATCTAGCTCTGATACCAACTGTTATGAAAATTTGCGCCTTTGCGGAAGCATCTAGGATCTTATTCACCCAATTACTTAAAGATGATTTCTATGGAAACAAACACAGATATGAAATCACACGCGCAAACATAAAATATTCCACCCAACCACCCTCTTTATTGATTCTCAAAACGAAATTTTGTTTACACTCACTGGTTCAACAACCAACAATAAACAAACTACAAGAATCAATAACCTTATTGAGAAAGGGAAAGAATATCTAGATGACTGCAACTTTTGTTGGAGAAGGAGTACAATGAAGAACGACGGCTAACCCTAGGAATAATTAATTCGGTCTCAATCTCATACTTTTAATCCAACTCTAGATGTTGTTTTTATAGGAGAATAGAAGGCCTAGACAAATACCCAATTTTCCCCTTCATTACTTGCAGAATAAGTCACAGAAAGACCAAGTCAAGTCGCAGAAAAACCCGCTCAGACGTCTGACCTAAATAGGTCAGACGTCTGTCAATGCTCTCGGGTTAAAAACCCTGTATACTCAGACGTCTGACAGGCATAGCTCAGACGTCTGAGCTGATGCTCACCCCGAAACTGCTCCTTCTTGCCTTCTCTCTGCCGCTGCTCCATCTCCTCAAACGCCTAGCACATCCATGCCTCGTCTTCATCAACATATATGATTTCATGTCACAAATAACAACAGATGCAACAGCAACTTTCAGCACGGTCAACCTGTGTTCCAATTTCTATGTTTTTTTCATAAATTAAAAAATTAAAAACCAACAATCGGTAACTATTATAACACCAAGTTAGTGACAAAATTTCAACAACAAAAAAAATGTCCAAAATCACCACAACCATTTATCAGAATATCGACTGTTAATAAAACTAGGTTGGAGCATTCAAATCGAAGCAATAAGAAATAAGATTCAGAATTAAAAGTTCATGTTGGCAGTACCTTCAAGTTTAAACAACTGAATTTTTGAGTTGTTTCCATTTGCAGTCGCGGTTGTTGGTCGTTGTGCCCTAGCCGATTCGCGATGGACGTTAAAGGAGTTTTAGAGTCGGATTTTGTTTGAAGAACCGATAAATGAAGGGGATATGATCGACAAACTTTTTGAGTTTTGTTGGATCTGTAGAATCGGAGGAGAAACAGAGATATGATTGGTAAATTTTTGAGTTTTGTTGGACTTGTAGAAGCGGGGAAGAAATGGTATATGTTAGGGGAAACACGGCTCATCTGATCTGAATGGGAGAAAACATCAACGAAGAAAGGGGAATAAGATTTGAGCTTTTAATCAGTAAAACAATCGCGGAAAGGAATTTCATAAGGAGAAAGTATCGGAGTTCGATAGTTTGAGAAAGAAAGAAAACGATGGAGAAAATATTAGTGTCAAAACTAAAGTTTTTTCCAAAATTTTAAGTAAATTTATTGCAATGAATTCCCAGTTTATGTAGTTTAGTTTTAAGGTTAAAGACGGAATAAGATGAAAAAAAGGGTAATTTTGTGAATGACATGATGTATGAGAAGAAATTTTTGGTGTATGCTATTTCATTTCATTTCACGGTGTGTGTTAAGAAATTATGGATGTATGAATAGAACTGGCCAACTGTTAGGCTTATTCCCTTTTAAAACATTCATAATTATTTGCTATATTTAAGCTTTCATTATAGCTTTCAGCCGTGGATATCTTATTTTTGTTGAGCAACAATCAAGCTAAAGTCCATTAATTACTATGGGTTTCCTTTCCTTCTTAACATTGCAAAGACATGGTGGTTGTTTAACCCATGCATTCATTGATTTTTGATATTTTGTAAGATTTGATAGGTCACTGTTCTCTTGTACTTAACAAATTAATTAGAGAATATTGAGCTTTATTTAGAACTGGTGGAGCTGAAAACACAGGTTGGTATTTTTTGTTGTAAGATGATGTAATTATAATCTTGAAAACTTGGATTGTGTAACCCTTGGGATTTATTTATCAATTTATCACCAGTACCCATGAAGATAAGGTTTTGATTGAAAACTATTATACATATTATCTTGAATTTTGCATTTGTTTTTGTTTATGCACTTTTTTATATTAGGTTGATATATGAAAATGTGTTACTTCCTACATGGTCAACCAGCTTCACAGAGATGTGGGAAAGGTCAATATAACACATTTGTGTTCTTATCATGCTTTTTTTATTACTGTTAGTTTGTTAGAAGCATTTATTTAATTGGAAGGTCATTGCATATAAAAATATCTTGATTATCCTTTACAAAAATGCAATTGCTATTATGTCAACAGTAAAATTAGACTATAAAGTTTGATTACAATATGTGGTTTGGTGAATATCCAAGGTTTTGGACATTTGCATGTTCGTACTATAAACCTCAAGGTATTCAGGTTATTTGATGCTATATGTAAAATAGTTATTTTACAATATTTTTATGTCACCACATAATATTGATATATGGCAGTGATGCAAATTGTGAGTGAATAATCGTGATGCTTCTTTGTCATTTCATTAAGGTCTTAGACACAAACTTTTGGCAATAATATGGTTTCGCATAATATGTTCTCTGAGCATATCTAAAACCAATATCTGTTGAAATTTTCACAATAATTTGTCTTAGTATGCTTCTTCAACATTTATTTTTCTCTATGTTAGAATTAATTAATCAATATTGTATATTTCATATCTTAATACATCATCAGTTTATAAATAATAAATTTGGACAATCAAGCAGATCTGGGAGTGGCTTAACTGGACACTATGCACAACATTCTTTGATTCCAGTCTCAAATTCAAATGCACCACACCACTTTGACTTGAACGAGAAAGGGCGTAGTGATCAATTTGGTATGTGGAGCAATTCATTAAGGTAGTTACAAATTAATCCACTTTTTGCTTTCTTTTTTGCATATATGATTTGGTTAATTTACATTATATTTTTTTGTTTCTAATTCATCTATAAACCGATCGATTAAGTTCTCACTAATATTGATATGGTTTTACTTAATACTGGAAAGTAATTTGAAATTTTGAAAGTTAATAATACTCCTGGAGACAAACAATTTCCTTACGTGGAGTACCAAACTTTGAAAGCCCCACTAAATGCACGTCATGTGTTCAACTGAGTTCACCGCCTACTTCTTAACAACCATTTTTTCCTCTAATTGATCTTTTATCTTTTAGATCAAATGGAAATAACGAATGTTGTCTCGCTCGTTTGCACTTTGTATGGTACAGTGTTTCATCGACAGTTACCTCCACCTTTCTATATGCATTATGTGTGTTCTTGGAAGTATGTATGGGGTCTGAAAGTAGATGTGTGTACTTCAGAAGCAATGTGTACTTTGGAAGTACGTATAGGGTCTGAAGTATGTTATTTTATTTTCATGCATTTCTATTAACACCAAATTCGAAAAGATCAGGAACCGAGACTAAATTTAGAATTTTTATTTGGGACTATATCTCAATTTGGGCTAATTTTCTTTATGTAGAACCTTAGAAATCTTATCCATAACACCTGAGATGGAGTTTGGATTATTATTTTTGTAATGACCCGTATTTTTTACGGATAATAATTAATTAATTTAATTATTTAAATAATGATTCAGAGAATTTAAATGGTCGTTGAATTAAATAATAGTGAATATTTAATTAATATAATAATTAAATAATATATTTAATTCTGAAATAGTCAGAAATAGTAGAATTCACAATATTGTGTAAATTGGATTGTTTATAATATATAATTCATTTTAGAATTTGAATTATAATAACAAATATGTTATATAATTGAAGTTTGAACGTATAATTATAATATAATTATAATCGAGCTCGAAATGGTGCGGCAGTTCGTTATTTGGCAATTTGAACTTCAATTGAATATACAGGGTCCGTTTTAAATCGGATTTCTGTGAAATAAGAAACGCTCGGAGCTGGTGAAGTATATTTTTCTAATGAAAGAGAAAAATCAGGATTTCATTGTGTAGATTTTGATTTATGTCCAAATCTAATTTTAGAAAAGTTGCTATGGAATTCCTTTGAAATTTATAAATATATATTTATATTATAAAAGGATTTTATATATAAACCGAATATCGAAATAATTGGGAATTTTGAAATATCGAATTATAAATCCAATTGGAGCTGTATGGTATTATAGTGTGAATATATACGATAATATTTATTTTTAAATATTTAATTTAATTATTTTTAAATATATTTATATATTTAAATGGGTTATTTAGAGCTTTAAAAATAGCCAGTTTTGCAAGCGACCTCCGTTTTCGACGAAACTAATTTTGTTGGATCCGCAATATTAAATTATTGTTAGATGTCAAGTTTCGTGATTTTTGGAGTCAGTATGTGGTCGTACGGGATTTTAATGTGAAAAACAGTCGATTTTTGACGAATAAAAATACGCTGTGTGAGCAAACGGAGTCAGAATTCGATGAAACCAGTTTCGTTAGGTCCGTAATGTCAAACTGTAGCTGCTTGTCCATTTTCGGGATTTTTGAAAATCATGTGTGATCGTACGGATTTTCAAGGACAAATACAAGCAGCGATACGATAAAAATAAATATAAAACTCGAATAAAAAATATAAAAATTTATCTATAATTACCCTACCACCCTTTAACCTAATCTCATTTTATCCTCACAAACTCAATAGCAAAAAGAATGAGCCGCCACCGATTCTCTTCTAAAAACAAATCCATGACTTCTAAAATCTATAACAATCCAAACAAAAATCTATAAATCAAAGGAGATACGTATTTGAATTTCAGAGATCATCCTCTTCGTTCTCATATAGCTTTTAGTGAGTTCAGTTATGTTTTTCCGTCGAAACCTTCTTCATCAACGCAGCCTAGGGTTTGCGATTTAAGGGATTTTGAGGCTGTGATTCTTAAATTCGACATCAGTTTGAGGTTGAGGAGATCGAATGGAACTTGCGTATGAATTTTGGGTGGTATCGGTGGTGAAATAGTTCGCACTCTGTACAGTAGTGCGTTGGTAATGGGTTGGTGTCGCATTTTGCTTAGTGAGTGCGAGTGGAAGCTTGTTGGTTGGAAGTTGAAGAGGACTCGAAGGAAGTTTTAGTGGTGAAAGTGGTTTTGAAAATCATTGATTTGTTGAGGAGGAAATGGAGGTCAAAGTAGCAGCTATGGCGATAAACGGGAGTACTGGAGCGTGCGACATTTATGGAAGAAGGGTATGGTATGGGTCTGGGTTCTAATTCAATGAAGATGGGCCAAGAAAGGGTTAAGCCCAATTGAAAATAAGTTAAGTTATATTCAATTATTAAATTGTAAAAGCTATATCTTTCTCATATATTAACGGAATTCAGCGAAACAAGATCCGTTAGGATCGTATGGATGGACAACTGACCGGGAGTGGATTGTAGCTGATTACAATTTATAGTAAAATAAATTGTTCGTCTGAATCGAGCGATGGTTATCGTTATTAACGATGATCGTCCAATGTGAATTAAACTCACCAACTCTATCAGTTCATATTTTTATAACGTATATTTAGAACTGATAAATGATGATTGATTACTGTGTATTGATTGTTTGGTTGAACTACTAAGAAATTGGTTGTAATTATAGATCTAGTTATATATATATATATATATTGATTCTGTTTAGCAGAATATTTCATAGTGAAATGAAATTGATGTTAATTATATTGTTTAACATCTGTGGATGCAGGGAAATAGGTCGGAGGGATCCAACTGGATTCCTCAACATTTATTCTGCTGTTTTTCGTATATTGAAATATATGATGTGATATATAATCTGTTGTTGATTATGTGTGTTTGATGATATTGATCATTGTTATACGGTACGTTAAATACCGTAAGAAATACTGGGATGTAGAAAAGAGGATTTTCAAAGTGTATTTTGAAAATAAATTATTTATATAAAATCAACGGATTTTATATATAAAAGGAAAAGAATTTTATAAAAGAAATAATTATAAAATCAAAGAATAAGAATAGAAAAGGAAAATATTTGTGAAACAAATAGAAAAGGAAATATTTATGAAACAAATAGAAGAAAGGAGTTAAATCGAATATAGTTTATTCGAAAGGAGTTAATTGATTAGAGTTAATCGCTTAGAGTTAATCGATAGGAGTTAATTGATAAGAGTTAATCGCTTAGAGTTAATCGATAGGAGTTAATCAATTTGAGTTAATCGATTAGAGTTAAATCGAACTAGAATTATTCAAATAGAGTTAGTCGAATATAGTTTAATCGAATATAGTTTATTCGAATAGAGAGAAGGAGGTTATCGAATATAGTTTATTTGAAGGAGGTTATCGAATATAGTTTATTCGAAAGGAGCTAATCGAATATAGTTTATTCGAAAAGGAGTTATCGAATAGAGATTATTCGAAAGAGAATTATACGTTGAATTTGATTATATCGAATTCGGGAAAGTGCTATTCACTTTCCGTTTTTAATCAAGATTTATTTATTTATAAATAAATTAGTTGTTTGTTTATTTATCCAAATTTATAAATAAAAGTTATACTTAGGTTATTATATTTCGAAAGCATGGATTATAACACTATTGTTATAATCAAAGGATTTCTGTAAAAGAAGTGGATTCGTAAATAGAATTCGAGAGTTACGTAAGGAAGTTTGTTAAAGATTTAAAGGGTGAACTTTGTCTATTTTGAGGTTAGAAATGTTGTTCAATTAAGGTCTAAGAGGTAGTTATACCCCAACTTGATTGACTTCGTTTTTAACTAAGGAATGGTTAAGGCTCGATAGTGAAGGAGTTAATTGAATTTAGTTAATAAGTGCTAATGGTTCGAGTTGGCATAACGATGTTTTATTTAAACATCTGTTTAAATCAAATGAATGAGTTTTGGAAACATTTTCCAAATAAAATCAGAGATATTTTGTAATCATAGAAAATGAAATGTTGGATGATAAAGAATACTGGAATGGCAGTGATACGTGAAATAAGGAATGGAAATGTTTTCCAATAGTTAATACGTATATTTTCTAAATTTAGAAAATAAGAATTTATGGAGATATGGAAATGGGTAACTGAATAAATTAATGATAAATTAATTTAAAAAGAGAAAAGGTTGATTGATGATTGATCGGTAAGATTTCCATTTGGAAATACGACCGTTGTTTGCACACGTGTTTTCTTTGATAGTTAACTCACCGACTATCGAAGTTTTTGACTATTTTTCCGTCGTCAATACGGAGAGACCGAGATCAGATTCATTATCTGAAAACCACTTTGTATGGGCGTTAGCGTTGCGATCAAATATGATGAAGATAATTAAAGACGGAGTTATGCAAGGGCTGTCCTGTTTACAGAATAGTGCCTTCGGTTTGTCCAGTCCAGGACGACCTGTATGGAAGAATGTCTGACAGAGTATATTTAATGGATCGTGTAAGTTGATCTCTTCAAATGTATCCACGTTTGGTGGCGGAGGAACTTGTTTCTCTTAGCTGTATACCCGTTGTATTTTAGGGAAATCAATTTGTGATTTGGAGAGTATGACGATGTCACATTCAAAGTGAATAATTGTGTAATCTGTCAGAGATAAGCGTGGCCTCTGGCCTCACAACCGGGAAATGACAAAAATCGGGCAGGCAGCATGGCTAAGTGGTTGGCTGCCAATTAGGATGTATTATAACCTATCTAGAGATATTCATTTCATTCTATAATCTATTGTCAATGTTGTCCCATTCGGGAAACAGTTGCTAATCCCAACCGTTGGTGATATACATTCGATACACTCAAGCGAAATGAGTGGTCGGTCATGTGTGGCCGGGTTGCAAGATGTTCTTGTTGAACCCAGTGTATTCTTTACTAGAGGTACACTATCGGAAGGTGGTTCCATACCTTGTCATAGTTGGTAATCCATTATCCAATAAGTGCTCGCGGTTTTGATTGTATACTATATATGTAGAACGTGAGATGAAAGCGTTTCTGCTAGATGATTATTTAGTTGTGGTTGATAGACATTATTATAATATCAAAAGAGTTTTGATATAAAGTTTATCGCTTCTTTCAAAAGGATTTTGAAAGTTAAATCAAATGTTTTGGATTCTCATAAGGCTAAAACCCGTTCCGTTATACGACGTGGTCTTATGAGATATCGTTATTTTCCCGAACTATTTTAAATTGTTTACTCATACCAGTCCCATGACTGACCCAGAGTTTGTTTTGTTTTCCCTAAACTCTTGGGTGCCCAATTTTGTACGGGCAACCAAGCAGTCGGGATTTACAGATACTTGAGGAGCTGGAGCAGGAGGCTTCAGGATTATATAGATTGTTATTTCTGCTGTGTTGTAAGTGTTATACTCTAATAATGGTATTGTTTACAGATACTGTTTTATTTCAAAGTTATGTTATGAAATATATTTATTCGTTCCGCTGTGAGATTCGTGTTAATCTGATGTTGTATGTTCTTCTTCTTCTTCTTCTATTCTAAGTTTATATCTTATCTATTCTCACCCTCTAATTTCTTTCATGGACTATTCGGTGTTTACGATGCTTGAATAGTCGACATAGTGTTGTATGCCGATATCCAGGATCGTGAAATCCCTGGGTCGTTACAGTGGTATCAGAGCTGAAGGTTAAGTTATTACCTTTGTTTTGTGGCGTGACTCAGTAGAGATGGGGTTAGCAATACCCTAGATTGAGTTGAGTGTACATATACGAGTGAACGTATTTGTTATTTGATATAAAAACCGTTTTATATTGTGGAGATTTATTGATTGAGTTGTTTATGGGTTCTGGTCGATCAGTTTGATCCACTGTATCGGTAGGAGTTTCTAAACACTCGAATACGTTGGGTCGACACGATATGTTTTGAAAAGAGGGTAAACGAAATAATTTTACCCAAATTATATTTTGATATAAAGGATTTATATTGGAATGATTATAATATATTGGTTGTTTTTATAATCAAGTAAGATTATAAATTAAATGGCTTTGAAAATAACCAATCAGAATTCATATAAGTGAAATATGTGAAATCAAATGAATTAAATCTGAATTTAAATCAGAATTGAAATTAAAACTCTGGTAATTTGAATAAGTGTCTGTAAATGAATATGGATTAAATATATGAGAATTTTAAAATCCTGGGAGATTTTAAATTGTTGTTCAAGCATTGTGAATGGTATTTTGAAATGTATTTCAAAATAGAAGTGTTTAGAAATGGTTTTGAAAGTATTATAGTATTGAACTCACTTCGATGGCTGGGAAATAACCCTAATGATGAATCGCGACATCATTAGTGTTCATTCCGAGTTCTAAGTGACGGATTACTACCAAAGATATTGATTTCGAATTGTTTTGGCAAAACAAGTTGTTTTAAATCCTGAAAAGGAAAGTTTGAATTTTTGAGAAAAGCAAAGTTGTTTAATACTCCCAGGAAGAGACTGTCTGAATTAAAAACAAATTTAAATAAAAATCTGTGGAAATAAATTGGAATTGAATTGAAAACCAATTAAGTGGAAATTGAATTGGATTTGAATGATATCGAGAAAATTGGATTTGAGATATAGGAATCCGGAATGATATTAGGTTGGTTAAGAATTTGAAATCGAGAATGGAACTCGAATTTGAAATGGAATTTGACTTGGGTATAAGTGGATGATTGGTTTGAGGATAAAATTGATTGGAGTTTGATTGGGATGACATTGGTATATGCTGAATTGGCAGTAGATGGAAAAGATATAATGATATGCTCGACAAAAAGGTACATGTTTCATTCAGTATGGGATTTATGAGCCTGTTTGGCAAGCCGCTTGGCTGTTTGATTTCTTTTGGGTTGGAGATGGCCTAGAGAGGCGAGTTGTAGTTGTACCGATTGACCAGTACAAAGGAGGTGCTGGCGAATTTTTTCAAAAATTTCGGGAGTTAGAAAATTTTCAGGATTTTTGAAAATTTTCGTTGATAAGAATTAATAAATATTTAATTGAAATTAAATTGGTTCAGTTGAAATTGAAATTAAAGAAGTAAACAAATAATTTTTACCCAGTTGGTGGAGTTTGTTTTCTACCTTAGCAATTTCGAGGACGAAATTATTTTAAGGGGGGAAGAATGCAACGACCCGTATTTTTTACGGATAATAATTAATTAATTTAATTATTTAAATAGTGATTCAAAGAATTTAAATGGTCGTTGAATTAAATAATAGTGAATATTTAATTAATATAATAATTAAATAATATATTTAATTCTGAAATAGTCAGAAATAGTAGAATTCACAATATTGTGTGAATTGGATTATTTATAATATATAATTCAGTTTAGAATTTGAATTATAATAACGAATATATTATATAATTGAAGTTTGAACGTATAATTATAATATATAATTATAATCTAGCTCGAAATGGTGCGGCAGTTCGTTATTTGGCGATTTGAACTTCAACTGAAAATACAGGGTCCGTTTTAAATCGGATTTCTATGAAACAAGAAACGTTCGGAGCTGGTGAAGTATATTTTTCTAATGAAAGAGAAAAATCGGGATTTTATTGTGCAGATTTTGATTTATGTCCAAATCTAATTTTAGAAAAGTCGCTATGGAATTCCTTTGAAATTTATAAATATATATTTATATTATAAAAGGATTTTATATATAAATCGAATATCAAAATAACTGGGAATTTTGAAATATCGAGTTATAAATCCAATTGGAGCTGTATGGTATTATAGTGTGAATATGTACGATAATATTTATTTTTAAATATTTAATTTAATTGTTTTTAAATATATTTATATATTTAAATGGGTTATTTAGAGCTTTAAAAATAGCCAGTTTTGCAAGCGACCTCCGTTTTCGACGAAACTAATTTTGTTGGATCCGCAATATTAAATTATTGTTAGATGTCAAGTTTCGTGATTTTTGGAGTCAGTATGTGGCCGTACGGGATTTTAATGTAAAAAAGTCAATTTTTGACGATTAAAAATACGCTGTGTGAGCAAACGGAGTCGGAATTCGACGAAACCAGTTTCATTGGGTCCGTAGTGTCAAACTGTAGCTGCTTGTCCATTTTCGGGATTTTTGAAAATCATGTGTGATCGTACGGATTTTCAAGGACAAATACAAGCAGCGGTACGATAAAAATAAATATAAAACTCGAATTAAAAAAATATAAAAATCTATCTATAGATATCCTACCACCCTTTAACCTAATCTCATTTTATCCTCACAAAGTCAACAGCAAAAAGAATGATCCTCCACCGATTCTCTTCTAAAAACAAATCCATGACTTCTAAAATCTATAACAATCCAAACAAAAATCTATAAATCAAAGGAGATACGTATTTGAATTTCAGAGATCATCCTCTTCGTTCTCATATAGCTTTTAGTGAGTTCGGTTATGTTTTTCCGTCGAAGCCTTCTTCATCAACGCAGCCTAGGGTTTGCGATTTAAGGGATTTTGAGGCTGTGATTCTTAAATTCGACATCAGTTTGAGGTTGTGGAGATCGAATGGAACTTGCGTATGAATTTTGGGTGGTATCGGTGGTGAAATAGTTTGCACTCTGTACAGTAGTGCATTGGTAATGGGTTGGTGTCGCATTTTGCTTGGTGAGTGCGAGTGGAAGCTTGTTGGTTGGAAGTTGAAGAGGACTCGAAGGAGGTTTTAGCGGTGAAAGCGGTTTTGAAAATTGTTGATTTGTTGAGGAGGAAATGGAGGTCAAAGTAGCAGCTATGGTGATAAACAGGAGTACTGGAGCGTGCGGCATTTGGGGAAGAAGGGTATGGTATGGGTCTGGGTTCTAATTCAATGAAGATGGTCCAAGAAAAGGTTAAGCCCAATTGAAAATAAGAAAAGTTATATTCAATTTAAAATAGTGTATTAAATTGTAAAAGCTATATCTTTCACATATATTAATGGAATTCAGCGAAATAATATCCGTTAGGATCTTATTGATAGACACTACCCAATGGAACTGACCGAGAGTGGATTGGAGCTCGTTACAATTTATAGTAAAATAAATTATCCATCTGAATCGAGCGATGGTTATTGTTATTAACGATGATCGTCCAATGTGACACTACTACAAAAGTGGGCATATTCGACACTAATTTGTGTGCGTTGCATGAAAAGTGTGGCGAAAGCTATGATTTCTTCGAGCTTCTGCAACAGCATTCATATGTTGTTGCATTATACGTGGATGCACTGTTGCGGTGGGAATTTTAGTGTTCTGATGTGCAACACCAGTTAAAAGCGTAGCATTACGTATATATAATCCAGCTCAGCTATCCGTGTTATCAACATATAAAAACCCCAACCGTAGATGAAAGATTAATCCAACGGTTCAAACCATGTATGGATCTGATGATCTTAATGTTAGCCATCATCCAATCATTGACAGCCACGTCATTTCATTCTTTTGACGAAATTTTGGCGCGATCTTCTCCCTTCATGAAATCGTTTTCTTCTCTATCATCTAATCGTTTTCCCCCCTTTTTACTATTGACAAAATTTTAAACCTAAATTCACGTCAGTATCGATCCTCTCCTCGACAGCAAATTCTATTCCGAAAAGGATGAAGCTTTGAAACGCTTTCTAGTTTTGATTGCTCAAGGCGCTGACATCGCCAGTTTTTTCCCTCAGGTTCAGTTTGTATTGCACTGTGAATTAGTTGCGCTTATTATAGATTGGATTATGAGTAATTAGTAATTAGTTCATTTGTTACATTTTGGAAAACCCATTCGCTTATGAGTAATTAGTTGCGCTTATTATTGATTTGGGATTTGGGATTATGCTGAGGTTTATTCGAAAATTATAGCCAGCAATAAACCATGAGAACCGGGTTACTGGCATGAAAAAGACATTGGTTTATTATAGAGGTCGAGCTAGTTAAGGAATGGGGACTGCGGTTAATTTGCACTGCTTGAGGTTCATACCTTACACTGCGGTTAATTTGTATGCTTGAGGTTAATTTGCACTGCGGTGTGTATGCACTGCGGTGACATCCGAATTTTAAGCCTCTTACCGCAGATTTTGACAAAATCTGAAGCGGGCACTCAAGCATTTTCGTTTTATTACAATACACATCATACACGCAGTGCATATATACACTCACAAGTATACACGCACGCACAAGTATACACGCACAAGTATCATAAGTATACACGCACAAGTATCACAAGTATACAAGCTCAAGTATCATAAGTATACACGCACAAGTACACACGCTCAAGTATCATAAGTCTACACGCACAAGTATACACGCACAAGTATCACAAGTATACAAGCTCAAGTATCATAAGTATACACGCACAAGTACACACGCTCAAGTAGACACGCACAAGTATACACGCGCGCACAAGTATACATGCACGCACAAGTATCATAAGGCAGCCATCTGAAGGCACGCACAAGTATACACTCACAAGTATCATAAATATACACCAGAGACGTACGCAGAGATTTTAAAAAATCACCAGCATTCACAAACAAATCAACGTACCATTCACAAACATTCAAAAACATTCACCAGCATCCATCATCAGTCATCACCAATCATCACAAACTTCCACAACCACACAAAGTTTCACAAATATTCACAAAATTTCAAGCCAAAAATCATTACCAGCAGAATAAAACCAACATCCACAAACATCACCAGTCATCACCAGCATCCACACCAGCATCCATGTCAGAGTCATTGTCCATGTCAGAGTCATTGTCTATGTCAGAGTGGCTGTTAAGGATAGAGCATAGTCAGCGACCAAACCAGAATTTACCTATGATCACAAAAAAATGGGTCTCACTATAAGAAACTGTGGGGCATTATAACCTTGTATGTATGTATGTGAGTGTGTGCATGTGTGGTTGTGTCTCACTATAAGAAACTGTGGATGGAAGTAAAATTTACCTATGATCACAAAAAAATGGTACCACCGGTTCCACCCTATTGCTCACAAACAGAATTTCAGGCCTCGTCAAAGGATGAGTATGTGTGGTGCGCTCAACCCTAATGATGTATTTCTTGTTGTCGAATCGAGCAGCAAAAACATTCTCCAAGCCAATGCCTTCATAAAATTCCATTTTCAGGTATAATGATCTATGGTCAATTCGAGACCAATGACAGTCGTCAATTTCACACACATTTCCCATTGGCGTCATTAATTCTTTTATTGCAGGAACATTTGCCTTCAGGAACTCGGGAAAGCCAACAACTCTGGCCCATGATTCTGCTTCGAATGCTGGTTCAGGCTCAAATTCTTCAGCAGACCATTGTTGCACATAAAAAGCACCTCCAATTTTTGTAAAAAGTTTCAACATTAGCGCATGATCACGCGTACTGTAAGATGGGCATGTTATTAGAAAAGAGTTTTTGGGTATAACCCGTATAGTCCACTCCTCATTTAGCTTCAGCGTATGCCTAAGCGTGAGATGCACAAATTCGTAAGTCCAATGTCCTGAAAGAACAGTGGCAGTGATGCATAGTGAAGAGTCCTCCATTGTTTTTTTTTTAACTTTTGACGATGGAGTTTTGTTTAGGAGTTGAAGATGTAGATGACGATATGCTTCTGAAGCTTGACAGGATATGAAGTGACACACTGTACGTGGCAGTAATATGGGAACTGAAAACTTTTTGCTCAGAAGACGAATGGCCATATGAAATTGCTTATTTGTTGGCTGGCATGAGTGACCAATCGCCAATGGTCAGTAAGTCAATTGTAATAATTGTGTTCATAACATTTTACTAAGAAGGCCAATGGCCATTCGATGCCACCACTTATCAAATAACTTGTTATCATTTGATCAGGTGCATATTTAATTCTGGAAGGCAGAGGGATACATTTTGCAGATCGGATTGCTGCATATATATGATTCATATATAGGTACATACTAACATACATATATATTTCCTATTTCAATCGGATTGCTGCATATATATGATTCATATATATAAATGAGTAATACATTTTGCAGGTGTGGACACATGTGTACATGTTCAGAATTCGCTAAAGAATTGGCCAGGAATGGATCAGGATAATGTCCCTTATGCCGTGCACCTATTCTTGAAGTAGTTCGAGCTTACTGTATACAATGAACAAAACGGTGTAGCTGATTTTTGAGTTTTGATATTTGGATAATTAAAACAATTGCTTTGGATGAGTTTCTTGTACAAAACCTGTATTGCAAAATATTTAATTAAAGCATTGTATTTCTATCAAATTAGTGTTGCATTTTCCTTCTTCTACTGTTGCGTTAGCTTTTATTGATATTGCATTTCATTGTAATGGTGTTGCATTACATATTGTAGTGGTGTTGCATTACATTTAATATAATTGCTTACCCGTCGCACGTGGACCCCACAGCTGACGTGGATAGCTGGTGTGGCATGTGACACGTGGAGTGTTGACATGGAGAGATGACGTGTCGTGTGACACGTAGACAGCTGACGTGGAAAGCTGACGTGGCGGCACTGGAAGCCAGGCCCTAACTAATGCTTAAGGCAACGCTGAATAGTGTTGCATTACGTGCAAATAGTGTTGCATTATGGCTATAATGCAACACTTTCTTTCCGTGGCCGTAGATGGGAAAAAATGTTGCCTTAGGTGGCTAATGCAACGGCTGCGGATGCCACGCCCCCCTGGTGTTGCCTATTTGAAAAAATGGCCTACGGCAACGCTTTTTTGATCTACGGCCACATAAAAATAGTGTCGAATATGCCCACTTTTGTAGTAGTGTGAGCAAAACAAACCAACTCTATCAGTTCATATTTTTATAACGTATATTTAGAACTGATAAATAATGATTGATTGCTATGTATTGATTGTTTGGTTGAACTGCTAAGAAATTGGTTGAAATTATAGATCTATTTATATATATATATAAATTGATTCTGTTTAGCAGAATATTTCGTAGTGAAATGAAATTGATGCTAATTATATTGTTTAACATCTGTGGATGCAGGGAAACATGTCGGAGGGATCCAACTGGATTCCTCAACATTTATTCTACTGTTTTTCATATATTGAAATATATGATGTGATATATAATCTGCTGTTGATTATGTGTGTTTAATGATATTGATCATTGTTATATGGTACGTTAAATACCATAAGAAATACTAGGATGTAGAAAAGGGGATATTCAAATTGTATTTTGAAAATAAATTATTTATATAAAATCAATGGATTTTATATATAAATGGAAAAGGATTTTATAAAAGAAATAATTATAAAATCAAAGAATAAGAATAGAAAAGGAAAATATTTGTGAAACAAATAGAAAAGGAAATATTTGTGAAACAAATAGAAGAAATGAGTTAAATCGAATATAGTTTACTCGAAAGGAGTTAATTAATAAGAGTTAATCGCTTAGAGTTAATCAATAAGAGTTAATTAATAAGAGTTAATCTCTTAGAGTTAATCGATAGAAGTTAATCAATTTGAGTTAATCGATTAGAGTTAAATCGAACTAGAGTTATTCAAATAGAGTTAGTCGATTATAGTTTAATCGAATATAGGTTATTCGAATTGAGAGAAGGAGGTTATCGAATATAGTTTATTCGAAGGAGGTTATCGAATATAGTTTATTCCAAAGGATCTAATCGAATTTAGTTTATTCGAAAAGGAGTTATCGAATAGAGATTATTCGAAAGAGAATTATACGTTGAATTCGATTATATCGAATTCGGGAAAGTTCTATTCACTTTCCGTTTTTAATCAAGATTTATTTATTTATAAATAAATTAGTTGTTTGTTTATTTATCCAAATTTATAAATAAAATTTATACATAGGTTATTATATTTCGAAAGCATGGATTATAACACTATTATTATAATCAAAGGATTTCTGTAAAAGAAGTGGATTCGTAAGTAGAATCCGAGAGTTACGTAAGGAAGTTTGTTGAAGATTTAAAGGGTGAACTTTGTCTATTTCTAGGTTAGAAATGTTGTTCAGTTAAGGTCTGACAGGTAGTTATACCCCAACTTGATTGACATCGTTTTTAAAGAAGGAATGGTTAAGGTTCGATAGTGAAGGAGTTAATTGAATTTAGTTAATAAGTGTTAATGGTTCGAGTTGGCATAGCGATGTTTTATTTAAACATCTATTTAAATCCAATGAATGAGTTTTGGGAACATTTTCCAAATAAAATCAGAGTTATTTTCTAATCATAGAAAATGAAATGTTGGATGATAAAGAATACTGGAATGATAGTAATACGTGAAATAAGGAATGGAAATGTTTTCCAATAGTTAATACGTATATTTTCTAAATTTAGAAAATAAGAATTTATGGAGATATGGAAATGGGTAACTGAATAAATTAATGATAAATTAATTTAAAAAGAGAAAAAGTTGATTGATGATTGATCGGTAAGATTTCCATTTGGAAATATGACCGTTGTTTGCACACATGTTTTCTTTGATAGTTAACTCGCCGACTATCGAAGTTTTTGATTATTTTTCCATCGTCAATACGGAGAGACCGGGATCAGATTCATTATCTGAAAACCACTCTGTATGGGCGTTAGCGTTGCGATCAAATATAATGAAGATAATTAAAGACGGAGTTATGCAAGGGCTGTCCTGTTTACAGAATAGTGCCTTCGGTTTGTCCAGTCCCAGGACGACCTGTATGGAAGAATGTCTGACAGAGTATATTTAATGGATCGCGTAAGTTGATCTCTTCAAATGTATTTACGTTTGGTGTCGGAGGAATTTGTTTCTCTTAGCTGTATACCCGTTGTATTTTTTGGGGAAATCAATTTGTGATTTGGCGGGTATGACGATGTGACATTCAAAGTGAATAATTGTGTGATATGTCAGAGATAAGCGCGGCCTCTAGCCTCATAACCGGGAAATGACAAAAACCGGGCAGGCAACATGGCTTAGTGGTTGGCTGACAATTAGGGTGTATTATCACCTATCTATAGATATTCATTTCATTCTATAATCTATTGTCGATGTTGTCCCATTCGGGAAACGGTTGCTGATCCCAACCGTTGGTGATATACATTCGATACACTCAAGCGAAATGAGTGGTTGGTCAAGTGTGGCCGGGTTGCAAGATGTTCTTGTTGAACCCAGTGTATTCCTCTCTAGAGGTTTACTATCGGAAGGTGGTTCCATACCTTGTCATAGTTGGTAATCCATTATCCAATAAGTGCTCGCGGTTTTGATTGTATACTATACATGTAGAACGTGAGATGAAAGCGTTTCTGCTAGATGATTATTTAGTTTTGGTTGATAGACATTATTATAATATCAAAGAGTTTTGATATAAAGTTTATCGTTTCTTTCAAAAGGATTTTGAAAGTTAAACCAAATGTTTTGGATTCTCATAAGGGAAAAACCCGTTCTGTTATACGGCGTGGTCTTATGAGATATCGTTATTTTCCCAAACTGTTTTAAATTGTTTACTCATACCAGTCCCGTGACTGACCCAGAGTTTGTTTTGTTTTGTTTTCCCTAAACTCTTTGGTGCCCAATTTTGTACGGATAGTCAAGTAGTCGGGATTTACAGATACTTGAAGAGCTGGAGCAGGAGGTTTCAAGATTATATAGATTGTTATTTCCGTTGTGTTGTAAGTGTTATACTCTAATAATGGTATTGTTTACAGATACTGTTTTATTTCAAGGTTATGTTATGAAATATATTTATTCGTTCTGCTATGAGATTCGTGTTACTCTGATATTGTATGTTCTTCTTCTTCTATTCTAAGTTTCTGTCTTATCTATTCTCACACTCTAATTTCTTTCATGGACTATCCGATGTTTCCGATGCTTGAATAGTTGACATAGTGTTGTATGCCGATATCCAGGATTGCGAAATCCCTGGGTCGTTACAATTTTAATATTCAATTATGAAACTAAGATGGTTTGTAGATTGTTACATTGAATTTCCTTATCATTTCTTAGTTATATTGTTTGTCTCATTTTCTTTTAGTTGTTGGGAGTTTAACTTTGGATTGTAGATATTGTTGCTTTTACGGAAAATTGCAAGAGTATGAAACTCGGTTTCTTCTATTATTTATTTTCTTTCATCAGTTTTTCCTTGTACATTTTATAATTAAACATAATGTTAATTACCTTGGCAACATCCATAATGTTCTTAACTTTATTGTTTGATTGTAAACCATTGGGCAACAACTGTATGCTTTTTTCGATTCAACGTTTCTTGGCATTTGATTTGACTTCAGCATAATTAAGAACTTTGGTCATTATGCTATGATATGATACAGATGTTGAAGTTTCCTTACATTTTATAGCTATAGGCCATTTTATCTCACCTAACAACAAATATTTTCTGAATTGTGTGGTTCAGGTTGTTTTTCCTTCTTATTTCTTATTATACTATATTTAGGAGGAGAGAAAACATTGAAAGCGAAATTCAAGAGATAATTTGTTTCCTTAATTAAATGAGGTTGGTATTATGGTTTACTTAAGTCAACTTAAAGTCATTTTCTACCCAGAGCATTTCTATTATTAATACTCTCTTCCTTTCTAAATATAAGATGTTTTTACTTGTTTGCACAAAAATTAAACAATCAATTAATAGTGCTTTAATCGATACATAAATTAAGTCTTTCTCTTAAACGATTTTTTTTTCATTCATAACTAGTGATTGAAACATGAATAGATGCATAACAAGTCTCATCATTTATTATAAATCACGGATAAATAGGGCATTAAAACCTAAGGGTGCTACTATTCACACCCTGGTTTACACTTCTGGCTACATAAACTAAAAGCACCCCTAATTTTTTAAAATTTCTCTATTGGCCGACGTCTAAATTAATAACATAAAAATGGAGAGGCCACCAGCACCTTTATCTACACTAACGCTTCCTTCCTTCATCTACATGTTTAATATTGTTTTTACACCATCAGATCAATGTACCCTGCCACTACAAGAAACATTGTTTTTGACAGCATGGGGCGATGACTTTAGACGACCTATTTACGATGGCTATCGATGGGTCGTCAACGGCCGTCAGAAACTGTCAATTATAATCGATTATCAGCCAACCTGTAAGCTTCCTCCCTCATTCCTTTTCCCTAATTCTGAATTTCCAGCTCGGGTTCTAAAACCCTACAACCCCATTTTCGTGATTTCTGGCGTCCAAACATCAATTTTTTCACGTCGAATCCTTCCTACCTTCCAATCAAACCTCCATCAAGTTCAATTTCAGGTATTATCTCATGTTTTGGTTAGAAATTCAATTTACACCTATACCCAATATTTGTTCAAATTAGAAAATTAGGGTTATTTGTTGAGTGCAATTGTTTCTAACTGTGTTGTAGTATGTTATAGCATCGTATTATATGTGTATTTCATGCGATACATTGACATTGAAATTTTTTGGGTAATATTTGATTGTATATCAGCGATAGTGACATATGTTGGTGTGCTAATAAATTTGTAGGTAGATTTATGAATTATTGTTTAAACGAATTGAGGAATCAAAAATTAATTAGTTATTTGTTGCCTTTTTCTGGTAAAAAGTTTCAAGTAGGTTATATTATTAGAAAGTGTTTCATTATGGATGAATTTCGAACATGAATTATTACTTTCAATTGGGCAATTTATTATGATTACTATGATTTCAAAGTTATGACACTATCGGATTTCATTTTTAGCAATTTAGGATATTTGTGTGTATGTGTTCCATTGTACGTTTGTCATTATGTATATGTGTTAGTAGATATACGAAAAAATAAATGGACGAACTAGGAATAGTACATCGTGTAAATTTTGACTTATGAACAAAAAAGCATGAGTCTAAATTCTAGTCGAGTCTATTGAAACGACGATAATATTCAATTGGCTTTAAGTTGATTGAAATGTCAAGCAGATGTGATAAAATACAATAATTTTGTGTTGTAGTACAACTGTATTTTTATAGTAAATTGCGCACATCTAATTGACTAATATCCCCTAGAGTGTATTCGGCCCCGTCCGACGAGTGTTGTACATGATCGTTATATAAATAGTCGTTTTTGTCAAATTAAAAAACGACCATTTATATTCATCTGGTACAATATTTGTTGGATTTATCCTTGTATTAGACAAGTTATAAATGCAGTAAGCATCTACATTTTGTATACCACTTCATTTCAAAAGATTCACAAAATTTCGTTTATTTTTTCTTTTTGTTTCCTACATATATGTGTACAATGCAGGAAACAAAAGGAAAATGCTTCCGAAATTTTGTTGAATTGCTTGAGACGAAGTAGTATACAATTGTAAATGTTTACTGTGTTTATAATGGAAAGTAAGATGTCTGACCATGTAAAAGAGTTGCATTAAAAAAAAGCGCCAGATTAGAATTTTTTTAACTTAATGAAAATGTTATTTGCTTTCAACCGTTATATATACGTGCATTTTATGACCATAAAAACAAGTTTTTTCAAATTTGTATTCTTGAAAATAAATATTAATTTTGGAACTTGTGACCAAATTTCTCAAATAGGAAAAATAATTGATTATTTTGTTGATCAAAGAAGTTGGATGTACCAAAGAAGAGGACAGAGAGGTTCAATAAAAGAAGATTATTATAATGGTATAAATTTCTTTTTTGAATTCGCTTTAAGTAATAACGAAAGCGAACCTGAAATTCGTTGTCCGTGTAGCAAGTGTAGACATTTGAAATATTTGTTACCCGATGTTGTGAAAGTCCATTTGTGCAAGAACGGATTCGTACCCGAGTATTATTTTTGGGATCGCCATGGAGAAGTATCAAATACTCTTATAGAGACAGAGGTAGAAAGTGTTGTTGATGAAAATGTTAATACGACCCATATTGAAAATATAGTCGAAGATGCAGCACGATCAATGTTTCCTATGGTTGCAGTTGACGACGATGATGAAAATGTTGAAGAACCGAATATTAAAGCTAAGAAAATTTATGATTTGTTGGATAATGCCAAGAAACCTATTTGGGATAGTTGTAAAAGCGACACTCACCTATCAGTAATCGTAGAATACATTGCGATGAAGTCAAAACATAACATCATTGAAGCTGGGTTTACAGCTATTGTACAAGCTACAAAATGGCACATGTCGTCGGATAATTTAATGTGTGAAAATTACTACGAAGTTAAAAGACTTATGTCGGCATTTGGTTTACCTTATCAGAAAATAGATACATGTTTAAATGGATGCATAATGTTTTGGAAAGATGACGTAAACCTTAGAAATTGTAAAATATGTAATCAAGAAAGATATAAACCAAGAAAAAAGAAGGGAAAGGAAGTTCTGTACAAACGTATGCATTACTTACCCATTACTCCAAGGCTTCAAAGACTATGCATCTTCTGTAACTACATCTCATATGAGATGGCATAAGGTGAGATCGGAGGAAGGTATGTTGACCTATCCAGCCGATGGGGTAGCATGGAAGCATTTCGATAAAACTTATCCCATTTTTGCAGTGGAGAGTCGTAATGTCAAACTAGGATTATGTACGGATGGTTTTTCAACATTTTCTCAATTTGGTCACCTTATAATTTACCTCCATGGATGTGTATGAAAACGCAATATATGTTTCTTACAGTTGTTGTTCCTGGCCCCGATGATCCGGCATAAGGAATTGATGTTTATTTACAACCATTAAATGAAGAATTAAGAACATTGTGGAACGAAGGAGTAGAAACATACGATGTTTTGAAGAAGAAAATTTTCCGTATGTTTGCTTCTTTTTTGTGGACTATAAGTGATTTTCATGCCTATGCAATGCTTTAAGGATGGAGTACTGCTGGTCGTTTTTCATGTCCATATTGCATGGAAGAGACATGAGCGTTTTCCTTACCGCATGGTAAGAAAATTTCATGGTTTGACTGCCATCGATGTTTTCTCCATGTAAATCATCCTTTTATAGCAGGCAAGAAAAACTTTTTGGCTAATCGAGTAGAAGCCGGACAACCTCCAACGATATGGTCTAGCGAAGAAATATATGAACTGGTTAAAGATTAACCAAAGATACATGAAACTGGAGTTCAAACAGAAATTAAAGGCAAATCGATTTATCACAATTGGTGCAAACAGTCTATTTTTTGGGAGTTGCCATATTGGAAAAATCTTCTTCTTCGTCATAATATTGATGTGATGCACAATGAGAAAAATGTATTTAACACAGTTTTGAATGTTAAAGGAAAAACTAAATATGATTTGAAATCAAGACGCAATATAGAAGAATTATGCGAACATCCGGAGCTTCATATGAAACCAAATGACGGTAAAAAAATCCAAAGCATGTTATGAATTAGATAATAATCAGGTTAAAGTTGTGTTAAAATGGGTTAGAGGATTAAGATTTCCTGATGGGATTTCACCAAACTTTCGTAGATGTGTTGACTTCAAAAACGGTAAATTGGCCGGAATGAAAAGTCACGATTGTCGCATTATGATGGAGCATTTATTTCCCGTTATGTCCAAAGAATTACTGTCGTTAAAGGTTTGGGAGGTCGTAACAGAGCTTAGTTTGTTTTACAAAGAGCTTTATTCGACTACTTTAAAAGTGGAACGCTTACGTAAATTTGAAGTAGATATTCCAATATTGATTACAAATTGGAGAAAATATTCTCGCCAGGTTTTATTTAATGTAATGGAGCATTTACCTGTTCACCTTTCAATTGAAGCACGACTTCGAGGTCCCGTCCAATATGCATGGATGTATCCATTTGAGAGGTAAATATAAACATGTTACCTATTAATTTAATTGCACTTAAAATATGAAATAATGTAAATTAATTTTGCATAGATATCTGAATCATTTGAAGAAAAAAGTGAGACAAAAAGCACGAGTTGAAGGTTTGATATGTAAATCTTACATCGAAGAAGAAGCTTCATTCTTTTTCTCTCACTATTTCAATAATCATGTGAATATATCATTTGAAAGTGTTCCTCGAAACGACAAAGGAGACAAAAAAGAATCGACTGAAACACCGTTGTCTATTTTTAGACAACATGGTCGACCTTTGGGGGAATGTGTGGACGTATGACTAAATGATAAAGATCTCCATACAGCACACACATATATTCTTCTAAATTGTGCTGAGGTTGCACTGTTTGTTAGGTAATCTAAAATATCAATTAGTGCTTTAATCATTTCTACATTTTTGCATATGTAAGATCTAATGTAAAATTTTATTTATATTTACAGCGTTTATGAATGTGAACATCCAGACAGAAATATCAGTAAAGAATTTTCTGCTTGGTTTACAAATTGCGTTTATGAACCCAAAAATTGTGTTGTTGATGAAGGGTTGAAACATCTTGCAATGCGACTAAAAAGATTGGTCAAGGCATATCCAATATACTTTGTTAATGGATATAAATTTAACACCAAAGAATACTATGCTGAAAAATTAATGAACAATACAGGTGTATTTGTTAAAGGCAATGGCGATCCTGAAAATCACATTAATGATTTTTATGGCGTTTTAACACAAATTTTGCAATTGACATATTTCTCACGACCCGCGCAGGAGATGTTTCAATTTAAATGCAGTTTATTTAGTAGTGTTCCAGGATCTGGGATTAATGTGCATAAGGATTATAATCTGATTGAAATAAAGCATACATTGCACCATTACAAGTATGATCCCTTTGTACTAGCTAAACAAGCATTTCAAGTTTATTACGCTCCTTACCCGTCTTTAAAAAGAGATAAAGCAGATTGGATGGTAGTTTTAAAAACAAAGGCCAGATTTACATTCGACGGGAAGAATATTCCAGACGAAGGAGCCTATCAAGCAGAACTCGAACAGAACAATGAAATAATAATTGAAGACGATCATGTAGAGTTTGGACCTCTAGTCGATGAGACAAATGTTTTGGTTGAAGCGTTCGAGAGTGCGGAGGACGATATTGTAGAACCTGAGTCCAAATTTGAATCAGAAGAAGATGATGACTGATGTACATGATGAGTATTATCTTTTTAGTTGTAATGTAATTATGGAGTATACGTCGTATGTTTTGCAGTTCATGTAACTCTGTTAAAATTTTGAGTATTATGATCATTTTTTACATCTTCTATGTCATATGCAGTTTTTCCTATTCATTTATCTTAAATCTGCAATGTAATATGTTACTGCTTAGAATATGAGACACAATCAAATAAAGGTATAAACAATTTCATTATGTTTTATGTCGTTTATTTAGCAGCTTATATCATTTGTGTAGGGTAGCTGTGTAAAATAAATTTGAATATGATGTTATTGTTATCTTTTAAAATGATTTGTATGTGACAGGTATGTCATCTAGAGGGAATTCTTCCGGTGAGGGTTCTGGATCACAACCCTTTAAGCGTCCAGTCGTCTCCTAGGTCCCTACGAGTACAGGGTAAAAATTAAACTTTACTTAGCATGTTAATTATTTTTTGTTATACACTTATGTATGTCACATTTAAAGTAGGGTTTTTGATCTTCAACCTTCGAAGGTTATTTTGGATGTTTCCCGAGCAGCATATAGGGCTCGGATGTTGAGATGTTGGCCTAACTGGGATCTGATCTCACCTCACATACAGGAGGTCATTTGGCATGCTGTGCTAGTAAGTATTTTCTTATATATTTTTTGCATTTTAATTTCTTTTAATCATTGATATATTGTACATCTTTTAATAGTAATGTTTGTTTAACGTGAAATACAGCCTGAGGTGGATATACAGACGCATGATTTACAGCTGGCTTGGACGTACTGGATGCAGAAAATGAGAATTTTTTTACAAAGATGGCATATCAACAATGAATAAAAGCATGAAAAAACCTCAATGGATGGGAGCAACCGTTTGGGAAGAATTTCTAAAGTATTGGGAGAGTGATGCAGCGAAGGTTAGTGTACTAATTTTTTTTAAATATAAAAAATATTTACTCGATAAGTAATATATTAAATTTTGAATGAACAGTCGGAGTCAGAAAGAAACATTGAAAATCGAAATAAAAATCCATTTACACATCGAGGAGGATCGAAGTCATTTCAATAGTATCGGCAGGAGTTGGTAAATTTTTTAAATGCGACTTATACAAAAATTAATATGCTATATAATTTTGAAAATGTAATAATTGCTTGTAATAATCAAATTCAAGAGGCTGAGGGGAAGGGTCCAGTCACATATATGGACGTGTTCATCGTACGCATGTCATCGAGCATGTCAATGAAGACGGGAACATCACATATACATGGCATGACGACAAATCAGGAAGAGTCACGTAAGATTTCATTATATGTAGAAATATTTGCAGTAGTTGTTAAATTATAATAAAATAATATATTATGATATTAATTTTAGATATATTCTTATTTGGTTTTGCAGGAGAAGTTTATGGAGCACCGTCAGAGGCGTCTAGCTGAGACTGGAGTTGAGCAGCTCACGACCGACGAGGAGTACATCATCTTTCAGTCGGTGATGGATCCAACGATGCAAAATAGACGTTATGGAATCGGAAATCAAGTGGTAAAGAATTTCTACCTTAATTTAATTTTCAGTTTAGAAATAAAATAACTTTTACGAGTTACAGGTTATTAATATAACCGTACATGATTAAAAAAAATTAAATAATTGTTACGGTCCACCAGTCAACAGGCACGGAGCAGACATACTGGAGCTGTCATAGACGCCACAGAGATCGAGGAGTTGAGAGCTAGGGTGGCACAGCTTGAGGACCAGAATCGTCGTCAAGCCATTGAGACGACTCAGCTTCTCGATTGGCGCTTAGCGGAGTTTGCGCAATAATATGGGCGCTTTCCCTCATCAGCTGGATCTGCAGAAGATGACGATGCAGGAGATGAGTGATTGATGGATGAATATGTTTTTTGCTTGGGGCATGTAAATATGACTGGGTTTCTATGACTATGGTATAGGTGTATGACTTTAGTTTGACATTTTGTATGTATTATGATGGTAGACATGTTTTGGTACGATTAATGCGGTAGACTTTATGTATTTTGTGCTGATGTGAAGGTAGACGATGTATTTTGTACGTATTTATGTTGTTTTTTGGGTTTTCATGTTTTTTTGGTTGATATTTTGTGTTTTGGAAGAATTTTTGAGTGCTGGGCTTGTAGACTGATGGTCTGATATGATAATTTGATATGAGTGTGTGCTGGAAGGCTAGATAGAAGCAGAAATTTTTTTAAAAAAATATGTAGGCTTTCCGACGGCTTCCAGGTACATGACTATGCCATGGTTTTCGACGGCTTGGGACGGCTTACTGGTATCATGTACTTAACGGTTTGTGACGGCTATTGACGGCCGTCGAGTCAGAAACCGATACAAACTGACTCAAGCTATAGGAAACAAAAATGACGGGCTCGGTCGAGAGACGTAGAAAACCCTGTTTCTCGACGCCTTAAATTGCTACGGCGATTTCCGATGGCTGTAGACCGATTCCGATCGCCGCTGACGGCTCACAGCCGTCGGAAATCCATATGTTTCTTGTAGTGTACAAATCAAAAAACTAAAGTCAAATAGTTCAAGATAAAATTAACATAATCCATTTTTATAACCACACTAGTAATTATAATTTTTATAAACAAGTACTTATTTCGTCGGTTGTGAAATAATTCGTCAAATCAACATATATGTCTTTTGAGTCATTTGATCGAACATCTTGCATCATATTATCACAACAATCATGTTTATAATCCAATTTATCATCATTCAAATTCTCCATCTATCAAATGACAAAGAAAGTTAATGTGTCATTTTGGTCCGCAGCAGTAGCCCAGCAGTTAATAACTTTGCGTCATGATAACAATGGCATGAGTTCGAAATCCGAATTGCATGCTAAGAGATTACAATGTGTATACGCTAAGATCAGCCACTTATTTGGTGCTCACGGATCGGGCCAGGTGAACTAGGGAGGATTTTACAACTCCAATCTGTTTCCCTTCCAAAAAAATTCAAAAAAAATGTATCAGTTTATAAAAGAAGATATGTAAGTTATATAGATAAAAGTCCTACAACTCAAAACTTATATTGTCATTCTTTATTACAACATTGCCAAATTTAATGTCCTCCAAACTTGAAATTTCCAAGGAGCGAAAAAAGTATCCTAAAACACAATGGAAAACCCTAACCACTAGAAAATCCAACAACATGTTCTATATCATAATAGAAAACAACAGAAATCAAGCAATTTTAACCTCTTTTTTATCTTCATCTCCCATCTCTATTAAACACAAAAGAATATCTGCTTTTGTTAGAATTTGGGGTTTGAAACAGTAGAGAAGTACGTGTTCTTTTAGGATAAGTACGGTGGTGAATATCTGAGTGATGGAATAATATATGGTGGCCAGAAGAATATAAAAAATAATCATTTGTATTAAATTTAGAAAGGTGGTCGGAAGTGTAAACCAGGGTATGAATAGTAGCACCCAAACCTTAAACATCTTATATTTTGAAACACATAAGACTTCTTAAAACATCTTTTATTTAGAAATGGAGGGAGTAATTGTTAATACTGAACCAAGGACATTGTGTTTGGACTGCAAAATTAAAATTGGATGATACTGGAAGTTTGAACATTACCAAATTTCATAAGTTCAAAATGATATTATTTTGATGAAGTGAATTTGTGTAAATAATCATCATCATAGAGTACTGTTTTTACTACGTAAAATTAGATTTTCCAAAAGAGGTGCAAGCGATAATTTCATCTAAAATGTCATGCCATTAGCTAAGGTATTCTAATTGTTTGATATTAATCATTGATTGAATGTACACCTTTGGGTCACACAACCATAATGTTTAATTCTCCGAAAGGACCACATAATTTAATTAATTTATAAAATATTTTAAACTAATTAAATTTATTAATATCCAAGAAATATTAACTTTTTTGTCGATGTTTAGGTTGTTTATAATTATTTGAATGCATTTATAAATGTTACATTTGTGCGCATTGATGTATGATATCGATGTAATTCAAATAAAGATGCCTCCATGAAGTCATTTATGGAAATTTTAGGTATTTAATATCATATAATTTTATCCATATCATGCAAAGAGATAGGAGAGAAGAGAGAAGTGAGAGATGATCAAGGAAATTAATAATGGAAGTTTTAATT
>JASFAX010000324.1:0-2500 GCA_030737875.1 Allium sativum
CAGCCGCGATACTACTAGAAAGTACAGTTTCAATATTGCCCATACGTAATCCTTTGTAAAGACGTTGAGGCGGACGGACACTAAGATGGAATAGGCCTGCCAATATGCCCAGTGTACCTGCTGCAATATGATGAGAGGCGATTCCGCCGGGAACAAAAGGATCAAAACCTTCCGCGCCCCACGCTGGACTTACAGATTGTACTTTTCCAGTTAGTCCATAAGGATCAGACACCCATATTCCAGGACCATATAAGCCTGTTACATGAAATGCGCCAAAGCCAAAGCAAGCCACTCCTGAGAGAAATAAATGAATTCCAAAGATTTTGGGCAAATCCAAAGAAGGTTTTCCTGTACGTTCATCACAGAATATTTCTAAGTCCCAATACACCCAATGCCAGATGGCCGCTAAAAAACACAAGCCAGAAAACACAATATGTGCTCCGGCCACGCCTTCATAGCTCCAAATACCCGAATTCGTTACAGTTCCTCCTGAAATACTCCAACCACCCCATGAATTGGTTATTCCTAAACGAGTCATGAAGGGTATAACGAACATACCTTGTCTCCACATTGGATCAAGAACAGGGTCAGAGGGATCAAAAACCGCCAATTCATATAGAGCCATCGAACCGGCCCAACCGGAAACTAGAGCCGTATGCATTATATGGACAGAAAGCAATCGGCCGGGATCATTCAATACGACAGTATGAACACGATACCAAGGCAAACCCATGGAAATACCCCTTTCTCAAAGAAAAATAGACACTATGTAACTTTATCGCATTGCAATAGACTTTATTTAGCTAATCTTTTCCGCGAATTCTGTATGAGAAAAGGTTACTTTTTATTGTATTCCGTTGAAAATAACGGCTGAATTCTGTTCGTAAGAACAAAGAGAAGCAGATCTATTCTATACCCGATAAGTACCAATACGCAATGGGAGCATTAGTCCTATTTTGGGGGAATGAATGTATGGATCCTTTTTATTATTCGAACGATCTATCTCTTCAATTAAGATTTTTAGTTCTTAATTCTATCTTTCTCTAAAAACCTTCGAAGAAGACAATAAACTCATTCTTACGTTTCCATATTAAAGTGAAGTATAGTACTTAAATTTTTTCTTTAATTTAATGCCCATTGGTGTTCCAAAAGTACCTTTTCGGAGTCCTGGAGAGGAAGATGCAGTTTGGGTTGACGTATAGTGCGACTTGTCAGACATATTGGGTCATATGGAATTTCCCCATTTTCTCCTCCGATCGAGATATCCTCTGTTTCGCCCAAGAACTGTTTCGCCCAAGAAATATTGTATTGATTGAAGAATCAATCATGCGTAGCGTGAAGTTAAATTAGATTAATTTAGATTGAGGAGCAATATTCTTAATTAGAAGAATTTATGGTTAACTTGGACTAAAGACTAAAAAAATGGGGTATCCAGCTCTGCTCATAAAATACCAAATGGGTAATAGTAATATATGTAGAATTACCGCTTGTAGCTATGCATAGAAGATTCTCTATTTTATTTATTTAATTAGAGAAGCACTCTTAAACTGCCATGTCAACCATTATAATAAATCCATTGAATAGTTTTTTGGAGACATGAAACGAATTGAAAAAAAAACTCGTAGCAAAAAGAAGTGGTACTGAGATCATTTGTCCTATATGTACAACTAGAATTCGGATAGATCTTTCCCCGGAGTAGAACATGAACCTAAAAGAATTCAAAGGGCCCATTCAGGAACAAGAAAATAACATCGTGATTTAAATCTCGACGAAACAATACATCAATGAGAGATTAATCAAATAAGTTCAGTAAATTATTTTTTTGTTTTAGGGAAAGGATAAAAACTCTTTCTTTTTTTAATGGAAGAAAAAACCCCTTCATTAGAAAAGCAGGAATCTCTTAAAAAAAAGAGAAATAGGATTGGAATCAACACATTGATTCTTTATTTTCGCAATTTTTTTGAACCGTATGCATCCAAAGATGCGCGTACGGTTCAAAAGGGATATAATTTTGTCCTAATCAACCGACTTTATCGAGAAAGATTACTTTTTTTAGGCCAAGAAGTTGATAGCGAGATCTCAAATCAACTTGTTGGTCTCATGGTATATCTCAGTATAGAAGATGATACTAAAGATCTTTATTTGTTTATAAATTCCCCTGGTGGATGGGTAATACCAGGAATCGCTATTTATGATACTATGCAATTTGTTTCGCCCGATGTACATACAATATGCATGGGATTAGCCGCTTCAATGGGATCCTTCATTCTGGTCGGAGGGGAAATTACCAAACGTCTAGCATTCCCCCATGCTTGGCGCCAATGAGTTTTTATTAAAAAAAAAAAAAAAGAAGAAAACTATGCCTTCGCCATATTGAATATGAATAATAGGTAATAATAGCATGGCACTTCGAGTTCGAGATGAACAAACTATTATTGTTTTTTCTAACACGATATTTTCTATCGAGATAGTAGTATGAAAAAAGGTTATTTCCGACTTG
>JASFAX010000324.1:7500-35000 GCA_030737875.1 Allium sativum
TCCAACTATATTCTCTTTTTAGATCAAATAGTATACTACTATATCTATTATTATATCTATTATCTATTATAGTATATTTTTTCTACAACCAATCAATTACTTAAAATAAATGAAAGTATTCGAAAATGAAAACCTTATATTATAATTATAAATAATTATAAAGAACTTTCTAAATTTTCTATTGATCTACTGAATAACATAAAATTATGCATAAACAAAGAACAAAAAAGAAGAAAGAAATTATGTAGTATTTCATTTCCATATTGATCGAGACTGCGTTGCTGCGCCAGCGGAAGGATAGCTATACTGATTCGGTATACTCGAAATACACCTTTGGTACAAAATTGACGATCTCACAAAAAAGATGCCATATCAGTGGTTTATTTTCCATTTACTGATCCATCTTTCACCGAATCGATTCTTTTTTTTTTGAATGTACAAGAATTTTTGGAGTTCAGCATGTCTGGAAGCACGGGAGAGCGTTCTTTTGTTGATATTATTACCAGTATTCGATACTGGGTCATTCATAGCATTACTATACCTTCCCTATTCATTGCGGGTTGGTTATTCGTCAGTACAGGTTTAGCTTACGATGTATTTGGAAGTCCTCGACCAAACGAATATTTCACAGAGAGCCGACAGGGGATTCCATTAATAACCGGCCGTTTTGATTCTTTGGAACAACTTGATGAATTTAGTAGATCCTTTTAGGAGTTAGGAGGCCACCAATGACCATAGATCGAACCTATCCAATTTTACAGTGCGATGGTTAGCTATTCACGGACTAGCTGTACCTACCGTTTTTTTTTTAGGATCAATATCAGCAATGCAATTCATCCAACGATAAACCAAATTCGAATTATAGAGCTATGACACAATCAAACCCGAATGAACAAAATGTTGAATTGAATCGTACCAGTTTATACTGGGGTTTATTACTCATTTTTGTACTTGCTGTTTTATTTTCCAATTATTTCTTCAATTAAGAGAAAGAAAGAGAGTAGTAGGAATTCTCTTATCCCATTCGGAAGGATATCATCTTCATAATTATCCATCACTGTTTTTGTCTAAAGTATGACTACTTGATGAAATGTGGAGGAAAGTGGAGGAAATGGCCGATACTACTGGAAGGATTCCTCTTTGGCTAATAGGTACTGTAGCTGGTATTCTTGTGATTGGTTTAGTAGGTGTTTTTTTTTACGGTTCATATTCTGGGTTGGGTTCATCTCTGTAGTAATCAAATGAACCGAATTGTAGACATGAAAAAGTAAGAACTCGGCGGTACCTTACCCCCTTTTTTGGCAAGGTACCGCTGCGTTCTTACTCTTTTCTTACTCTTAGAGCGGCAGGAGACTTTGGTCTATTCCATAACATACAAATTGGAAAATTATCCAATCAACATAATCAAGATTTTCTATTGGTATAAATGCTAAAATAGATCCGTTTCTCTGATCTTTCAAACCACTCTATTCTTTTGTTTCTTATGATGTTTTTGCACAATGGAATAGAAGCTTTTTCTAGTGATTGATTTATATATAATAGAGGCTCTGGCGCTCATTAACTCTTATCTTACGAAGCAACAAGAAAGAAGGAATCAATCCATTTTGGGGGTAATCCAATATCATATGGATAATTTAAACGGATGAGATATTCTGCAAATCATTTTTAAATTTCTTATAGGAAACAAATAAAAACTTATTGTATATAAAATAGAAAAAAAAAGATAAAATAAAAAAATAAGCATTTCGGTATGCGTAAAAATAGATTCTAATCCGCGCCGCTTTTCAACCAAACAATTTAATTTTTAGTAATATTGAAAAATAAATAATAGAAATAAAAAGTGGAAGTTAATTGAATAATAGAAGAAGAAGCTCCATTTACTCACTCTAAAACTTTTTATTTGTCTACTACTTCTTATTTATTATGTTTTTATTTATTTAAAATAATGAATGTATGAATCTAAACGTATGAATCTAAACAAAAGATTTCCAATATATCCGGAAAAGAAGAAATATAAATCTTTGGTGAACAAGAGAAAAAGCATTATTATTTCGATACAAGACGACACAAGAAAAAGGAGTTCTACCTTTTCTTGTGTCGAATAGAAGATTAGGAAGACTTATAATCCTTCCTAGAGGTACCTGTTCCTTTCATTTCATTTATCCAGTCCTTGTCTTGTATCTTCTTCCTTTGTTTTTGTATACCTATTGGGTAGTGCCTAGTACTAAAAATGGAATACAAGAAATTAATTCCATAGATCTCGCAAAAATACTATAAACAAAAAACAAAGCAAAGTAGGTTTAAGGAAGTTTACAGAAATACATATTTCATTTTTTTGATCAACAAGAATTCGGCGCTTTTTATCAACTTGATGGTAAGGAATTTCTGGATCTAGAAATTCATTTCATATAATTGAACCTTTTCAAACTGTTTCTTTTTAAGAACCAAAAAAATTTGTGCCAAAATAACAGATGCCAAGAAGAACAAAAGGCCTTGGACGCGTAATGGATCTTGAAGCACTATTTCTGCATCTCCCTGACCAAACCCCCCTACATTAGGATTGCTTGTTAATGGTTGATCAAGCTTGATAGATTCACCCTCTGAAACAAGAAGTTCTGGCCCTGGAGGTATAATATCAACCGTTTGGTGACCATCCGATGCATCAACTATGGTTATTTCATACCCCCCCCTTTTCTTTACGTACTATTTTGCTTACTATACCCGCGGATGTAGCATTATAGACTGTATTGTTACTCTTGCTCCCATCAGGATAAATCTGACCCCTTCCCCTGTTCCCACCTACATATATAGGATATTTTAAGAAGTTAACGTCTTTCTTTGTAGCAGGGTCGGGGGAAAGAATGGGAAAGACGATTTCACTATATTTTTGACCTGGAACAGGACCTATCACAAGAATATTTCTTTTATTAGGGCGATAACTCAGAAAAGACAGATTTCCTATCTTTTCTTTCACCTCGGGAGAAATACGATCGGTGGGGGCTAATTCGAATCCCTCGGGTAAAATAAGAACAGCCCCCACGTTCAAAGCCCCTTTTTTACCATTAGCAAGGACTTGTTTCACTTGCATATCATAAGGAATTCGAACAACTGCTTCAAATACAGTATCAGGAAGTACAGCTTGCGGAACTTCAATATCCACAGGCTTATTAGCTAAATGGCAATTGGCGCATACAATTCGCCCGGTTGCTTCTCGTGGATTTTCATAACTTTTCTGCGCAAAAATGGGATACGCATTTGAAATAGATGCTCGAGTTATTACATATATCATGATCGATACAGAAATAAATTGAGTCATCTGTTCCTTTACCCAAGAAAAAGTATTTCTATTTTGCATGATCCAATCATTGATCCCGGAATTTCTACAATAAATTAGATAGGTAGCTAGTATAGTTCCCTATCCACGAGTCTGCCATTGTACTGAAAAAATTTGACGAAAACAGGACGAAGGCCTTGAAAAGTATAAAGAATGATATCAAATAAGTTTATCATTCATTCATTGAATGATAAATGACTACAAGCGAAGGAGATACGCGATTTAAAAAACGGAAGATCCAATATTTCACAATTGTATCTAGAATAACTGGAAAAGTGGAAACAAGACCAGATATAATTTGCTCATTATGAGCCAATCCAAAATCATTGTAGATCGAATCAATCATCAGTTCCCAACCATGGGTTGAGTGAAATCCAATCCATAAATCAGTAACTAAAAGAATAGAAAAAGCTTTTATTGTGTCACTTAAGTTATAGAAGAATTCCTGAATCCAAGAATTCAGAATAACAAGTTCTTCATTACCCAGAATAAAATAACCACTTAGAATAGTAAAACAGATTATATTTGTCGACAAATGTAAAATGATATGGAGATGATATTCATTATGTGTTTTGACCAATTGTATCGTTTCTTTGTGTATTCCTATACGAAGCTTTTTTATATGTGTCTCTGGGTATTCTTTTATCATTTCATCCAACAAGAATAGTTCCTCTAATTCTAGGAATTTTTCTAAAACATTTTTCTCTTGAATATCATTCAAAAAAATTTCGGATTGCCTAGTATTCCACCAATGAATAATCCAAGGTTCCAGACTTTTTTGAAATGAGAGAGAGATCCACCGGGGCAAAAATATTATAGATGCAAGATACGCGAGGGAAGCCAATGCTTTCTTTTTTTTCATTTTTTTTTTTCTGTTAATTGTTAATGAACTGCTTCATTTGTCAACTTTATCTGATCTTATACTTCTCTAAAGCACGAGTTCTATAACAAGGTATCGAACCTATGGATCTATTCCCAATTTTTTGTAAAAATGTAGTCCTTAGATCTAGAAAAAAGAATATAGAAATAGAATTAAGGATCCCGTTTCGAATGAAATATATATATTTATAATAGAATAAGTAAATTTATAATAGAATAAGTAAATTTATAATAGAATAAGTAAATTCTAAGTAAATGGGATTTCCGAATATCTCAATTGGATAAATCCGAACGAATTTGTTCCTTTTGATAAAAATTCAAAAAACTTCAATTGGTACGCGCAGGAAATAGGCCAATTCGGCAGCTTTTTGTTCAATTTCTCGTGGAGTCAAATTCTCATCAGTACGAGTCAAGGGGATGGTTCCTTGGCCTCTGATTTCCATATAAAGAATACGACGAGGAAAAAGACCCTCTTTAACCTCCATTCTGATTGATTGGATATCTTTCATAAAGAAGCGAAGGAAAATGCGACGATTTATTCCGGGGAATCCCCAACGAAAAATACACATTATTCCCTCTTTTCTATCGAATCGATCATAACCACTACCTACATTCCACAATATTGTGCACCACAAATAGGAACTAATGAATAAACCCGCGATTCCATAGAACGACATCACGATCCCTTGTGGAAAAAAAATAATTTGTTGAGAAGGAAATCCAGGTATCAGACTCCTACCAAGATAACTAGAAATTCCAACCACTAAGAATCCTAGTGAACCTAAAAAAAGAATAAAGGCCCAGAAAAAATTACTTGCTTTTCGAGACCCTGTTATAAGTTCTATCCATATATGTTCTGATCGCCAGTTCATACTATACTAGATCCGATTGCATTCGATTGGAATTCAGAAAAAAAAATTTCTTGATGCCAAAGTAACTTTCATCAACTAAAACTATTCTGATATGAACCCTTAGGAGTAATTGGTTAGATACATTGACTTTCTATTATAAAAATATTTGCCGACCGCCCGTATATACATGGATTTATACGGATATCATGTATTCGCATGCATAACAGTTCTTTCATTTGTATTCGAAAAAAGGGCACATATCATACCGCATTACACTAAACAAATATCTATACCAAAAAAAATATCTGGTTGGCCCCATCAGGTCTAGACAATCTTATTTTTTTGTACATGAAGAAATAAAGAAGCCATTGCAATCGCCGGAAATACTAGGCCTACTAAAGGGACAAAAAAAGAAGGTAAGTAAAGATCTGTCATAGAATGGGTACCTCAATTTAATATTTGTATCTATTATAAATATAAAGACATCATAAGTATATCTATTATATTATAATTATTATATATTAAGATAAATAATATTAAGTACTTGATAAGTGCAAGGAATGAGAACTAAATGAAAATTTAGTGTACCTATTCATCTTTCTACACGAATATGTATGAAAACCCATTTTAAGTTTAAGAAAATTTATGAATTCTCCCGTCCTTAATACTCTTTCTATCTTACTAATAAAATAAAGAGTTTTTTTTTATTAAAGATAAAGAGTTTATTATAAGTTCGCGACTCTAACTAAACTAATTCAACCCAACAAAAAGGGATTAGATTTCTAATAAAAAATGGAAGTTCTTGGTAGGCAAGGCATAGAAATCACTTCTATTTTTTCTAGATTTTAATATTTCTATATTATATATATCTATTTTTCAAAGGAAAAAAACCGTGTAACTGAAATAACTCACTCAGAACGCCTTTTAAAAGATTACGCGGTATGATTGGGTCGAATAAGCCCTTATGGAATAAATACTCAGCCGCTTGTGAACCGTCGGGTACTGTTTTATTCAATGTTTGTTCAATTACTCTTTTACCTGCGAAAGCAATGTACGCGTTAGGTTCAGCAATAATGACATCTCCCAACATACCAAAACTGGCCGTTACTCCACCAGTTGTAGGGGATGTAAGGATTGATACATAGAATAACTTTTTATTTGATTGATAATTATATGAAGCAGAAGATATTTTAGCCATTTGCATCAAGCTCAAACTTCCTTCTTGCATACGTGCTCCTCCGGAAGCACACACAATAATAACAGGTAGAGATCGATTAGTAGCATATTCGATCAAACGAGTGATTTTCTCGCCTACTACAGATCCCATACTACCCCCCAAAAATTGAAAATCCATAACCCCAATTGCTATGGGAATACCATTTAATTGACCTATGCCTGTTTGAACAGCTTCAGTTAAACCTGTTCTTTGTTGATAAGAATCAATACGATCTTTATAAGGTTCCTCCTCTGAATGAAATTCAATGGGGTCCATGGAGACCATATCTTCGTCCATAGGATCCCAAGTGCCCCGGTCAATCAAAAGTTCGATTCTATCTGAACTGCTCATTTTCAAATGATATCCACACTGCTCACAAATATTCATTTTTGATCTAAAAAATTTTTTATAATTTAATCCATAACAATTTTCGCACTGAAC
Organism: Allium sativum; assembly: GCA_030737875.1. NCBI lineage: Eukaryota > Viridiplantae > Streptophyta > Magnoliopsida > Asparagales > Amaryllidaceae > Allium > Allium sativum. Next base: position 14,222 of record JASFAX010000324.1, read on the forward strand.
CCATAAATTTTTGTATTTTTTATTTATATCAAAATCATTAGATCTTCCTCTTATATTGAAATCGCGGCTGTTACCATCAGTTCGTATACTAGAATTTCTATTTTCACTATTGCTTACGCCTTCACTACAAATGAAACTAGAAATGTAACTGTTACTGTAATTTTCGGTATCACCTAAAATGTAACTATGAATACTGATTTCAAAACGAAGATAACTATCAATACAACTATTAATGTGATTACTCCAACCAGATTTAGTATCATACATGTAATGATAATAGTCGTGATTGTTACTCTTAGACCTACTATTCAAATAACTGGAAAAAAAAGTTTCGAATTCGCTCAGAAAAAAACCATTATTGTAAATCTCAAAAATATGATTTTCAATGTCAAAATATACAGAATAACTATCACCATTGCTGTCCCTAACCAAAAAAGTGTTATCAGAGATCAAACTCCAAATATTCCTTATATCAATATCATTGAAACTATACCTATTACTATCACTCCACCTAGAAATGTTTTTTTCCGTATCTTTTTCTTCACTTCCATCGGGATGCCAAGCACCAGGAATAATACCCATTTGAAGAAACGGCATTGATTTAGTTAGCTCACACTTATGTTTTAACTTCCTCCTAAACAACATCGAATTTAACCACCATTTTTTCATAGAGTTTTCCTGCTCCTCCTTCTATTTAATGAAAATAGAATAGATGAATAGTCATTTGAGGAATAATCATTTTACTATTTTATTTCCTATTAGAATTAAGCATATAATCTAATCATTAGAATTGTTAACTAACAACGAGTGAGTATTGAAATAAATAATTCTCTTTTGGGGAAATCCCAGGTATCACTTATATAAATATATATTATGATAGAATCTTTTGGTCAATTTAAAATATAAAGAGAAAAGTTTATCTCATGTCATGTACAAAAAAAATTATCATCGAAAAGATAAATAGCTGTTTCTTCCTATACTATGAAATAATAAATACTATAAAATAGAAATAATAAATACTATAAAATAATAAATAAATGAAATAATAAATAAATGAAGAATTTATTCTCGTAGAATCTAGTATCGTATAATCAAATAAGAAATTTCTATTGCAACATGAAATGAAACAGACAATATAAAGGGTGTGAGTAGGAGGAGCCCCCCTTGGCTTGATCTACGGCCCGAAACTGCGGGATAAAAAACGATCTACACCAACCTCAAGGTCCATAATTAAGGATCCAACAATAAAGAAAAGAACTCTTGCATTTTTTATTCTTCAATTTCATAGTTAATCTTGTATTTAGATTTTGTTTATATAGGTAAGATCTGTACATATGAAAGATCTATACAAATAGATAGTATAGGATACTTATTTTTTTATTCGGCCCAATCCTTTTCCTAAAAAAAAGGATTGAGCCGAGTTTAATTGCAATCAATTAGGAGAACAAACAGCAATTGCTGAATTATGTGCGCTTAGTTCTTATATTTTCTGTTTATCTATTTCTGTTTATCTATCTTATCTACTGGTTCGAACTCGAATTTGATCTCTTTCCATACTTCACAAGCAGCCGCAAGTTCGGGACTCCATTTGCAAGCTTCGCGGATAATCTCATTACCTTCACGAGCAAGATCACGTCCTTCATTACGAGCTTGTACACATGCTTCTAAAGCTACTCGATTAGCTACCGCACCAGGTGCATTTCCCCAAGGGTGCCCTAAAGTTCCTCCACCGAACTGTAGGACGGAATCATCTCCAAAGATTTCAGTTAGGGCAGGCATATGCCAAACATGAATACCCCCGGAAGCCACGGGAATAACACCTGGCATAGAAACCCAATCTTGAGTGAAAAAAATACCGCGACTTCGGTCTTTTTCAATAAAATCATCACGTAATAAATCAACAAAACCTAAAGTCATCTCACGTTCCCCTTCCAGTTTACCTACTACTGTACCAGCGTGAATATGATCTCCACCAGACATACGTAATGCTTTAGCTAGTACACGAAAATGCATACCATGATTTTTCTGTCTATCAATAACTGCATGCATTGCGCGGTGGATGTGAAGAAGTAGACCATTGTCTCGGCAATAATGAGCCAAACTAGTATTTGCAGTGAATCCCCCGGTTATGTAGTCATGCATTACGATAGGAACTCCCAATTCTCTGGCAAATACAGCCCTTTTGATCATTTCTTCACATGTACCCGCAGTTGCATTCAAGTAATGCCCTTTGATTTCACCTGTTTCAGCTTGCGCTTTATAAATAGCTTCAGCACAAAATAAGAAACGGTCTCTCCAACGCATAAAAGGCTGGGAGTTCACATTTTCATCATCCTTGGTAAAATCAAGCCCACCACGTAGACATTCGTAAACTGCTCTACCGTAGTTTTTTGCGGATAATCCCAATTTTGGTTTAATAGTACATCCCAATAGGGGACGTCCATACTTGTTCAATTTATCTCTTTCAACTTGGATGCCGTGAGGCGGGCCTTGGAAAGTTTTAGAATAAGCAGGGGGAATTCGAAGATCCTCTAAACGTAGAGCTCGCAGGGCTTTGAAACCAAATACATTACCCACAATGGAAGTAAACATGTTAGTAACAGAACCTTCTTCAAAAAGGTCTAAAGGATAAGCTATATAAGCAATAAATTGATTTTCTTCCCCAATAACGGCCTCAATGTGGTAGCATCGTCCTTTGTAACGATCAAGACTGGTAAGTCCATCAGTCCACACAGTTGTCCAGGTACCAGTAGAAGATTCGGCGGCTACCGCAGCCCCTGCTTCTTCAGCGGGAACTCCGGGTTGAGGAGTTACTCGGAATGCTGCTAAGATATCAGTATCTTTGGTTTCGTAATCAGGAGTATAATAAGTCAATCTGTAATCTTTAACACCAGCTTTAAATCCAACACTTGCTTTAGTTTCTGTTTGTGGTGACATAAGTCCCTCCCTACAACTCATGAATTAAGAATTCTTACAACAACAAGGTCTACTCGATATAGATTAGGCGTGAATGAAAACTTTGACAAAAATCTTTCAAAAAAATATTCAACTAATATTATCAATGAATTAAGTTTCTTATTAGACCATGCATTTGATTCACCAAATACATCATTATTGTATACTCTTTGATATATATGGCGCAACCCAATCTTTGTTTTTCAAGTTTATAATTGAATTTGGGCACTTTCCATTTTGAATAAAAAAAAATACTAAGAAAAACTCCCCCTTGACAGTGATATGTGTTGTATATGTAAATCCTAGATGTGAAAATAGGGATAATTCATCCATGAAAGAGAAGGGGAATAAAAAAAAATAGACACTAACTAAACTATATATCTATATATAGTTAGATATATAGAAAAGAAAATAAGGAACAACAATCAATGAGATCGTAATAATGAATCACGAGTTTGAATTTCATAGATTTAATCTAATCAAGTATAGATGGTATTTTGTATAATATAATGATAGAGAAATGAAACACACTTCACTTACTCATAATTCTTATTCATCTACTTGATCTTTTGAAAAAAGAATAGATTGCACTTGAAAATTTACTCATTTAAATTTAATGAGTAAACGATTGAATTTTATTCGGTTGGGTGGTACCAACTAAATCGAGTACTAATTCCCATTTAGTTCGTATTGAATTAATTAATCAAGCTGCTGCCAGTACCAGAAATTTATTTTCAATTTGGTACTATATACCATAGTCTCTCAATCAAAAGAATTTTGACATATTTTACTTTATTATATTATGAAAATCAATCCGAATCCTTCTGGTTCTAAGGTTTCCACACTTGAAGAAAAAAACCTAGGACGTATCACTCAAATTATTGGCCCAGTACTGGATGTTGTTTTCCCCCGGGGCAAGATGCCTAATATTTATAACGCTTTGGTAGTTAAAGGTCGAGATACTGCCGGTCAGCAAATTAATGTGACTTGTGAGGTACAACAATTATTAGGAAATAATCGAGTTAGAGCTGTAGCTATGAGTGCTACAGATGGTCTGACGAGAGGAATGGAAGTGATTGATACAGGAGCTGCTCTAAGCGTTCCAGTCGGCGGAGCTACTCTCGGACGAATTTTCAATGTTCTTGGAGAGCCCGTTGATAATTTAGGTCCTGTAGATACTCGTACGACATCGCCTATTCATAGATCTGCGCCTGCTTTTATACAGTTAGATACGAAATTATCAATCTTTGAAACAGGGATTAAAGTGGTGGATCTTTTAGCTCCGTATCGCCGTGGAGGAAAAATTGGACTATTTGGGGGAGCCGGCGTGGGTAAAACAGTACTTATCATGGAATTGATCAACAACATTGCCAAAGCTCATGGAGGCGTATCCGTATTTGGTGGAGTAGGTGAACGTACTCGTGAAGGAAATGATCTCTACATGGAAATGAAAGAGTCCGGGGTAATTAATGAAAAAAATATTGCAGAATCAAAAGTAGCTCTAGTCTATGGTCAAATGAATGAACCACCAGGAGCTCGTATGAGAGTAGGTTTGACTGCACTAACCATGGCAGAATATTTCCGGGATATTAATGAACAAGATGTGCTTTTATTCATCGACAATATCTTTCGTTTCGTTCAAGCGGGATCAGAAGTATCCGCCTTATTAGGGAGAATGCCTTCTGCAGTGGGTTATCAACCTACCCTTAGTACCGAAATGGGTTCTTTACAAGAAAGAATTACTTCCACCAAAGAAGGGTCTATAACTTCGATCCAAGCAGTTTATGTACCTGCAGATGATTTGACCGACCCTGCTCCTGCCACGACATTTGCACATTTAGATGCTACTACCGTACTATCAAGAGGATTAGCTGCCAAAGGTATTTATCCAGCAGTAGATCCTTTAGATTCAACGTCAACTATGTTACAACCTCGGATCGTTGGCGAGGAACATTATGAAACTGCTCAAAGAGTTAAGGAAACTTTACAACGTTACAAAGAACTTCAGGACATTATAGCTATCCTGGGGTTGGACGAATTATCCGAAGAAGATCGTTTAACTGTAGCAAGAGCACGAAAAATTGAACGCTTCTTATCACAACCCTTCTTCGTGGCAGAAGTCTTTACTGGTTCTCCAGGGAAATATGTTGGTCTCGCCGAAACAATTAGGGGGTTTCGATTGATCCTTTCTGGGGAATTAGACAGTCTTCCCGAGCAGGCCTTTTATTTGGTAGGTAACATCGACGAAGCTACCGCGAAAGCTATGAACTTAGAAGGGGAGAGCAAATTGAAGAAATGACCTTAAATCTTTGTGTACTGACCCCTAATCGAATTATTTTGGATTCAGAAGTGAAAGAAATCATTTTATCTACTAATAGTGGACAAATTGGCGTATTACCAAACCACGCCCCTATTGCCACAGCGGTAGATATAGGTCTTTTGAGAATACGTCTCAACGACCAATGGTTAACGGTAGCCTTGATGGGGGGTTTCGCTAGAATAAGTAATAATGAGATCACCATTTTAGGAAATGATGCGGAGATGAGTACTGACATTGATCCGCAAGAGGCTCAACAAGCTCTTGAAATAGCTGAAGCTAACTTGAGTGGAGCTCAGGGAAAGAGACAAGCAATTGAGGCGAATCTAGCTCTCAGACGAGCTCGGACACGAGTAGAGGCTGTTAATGTTATTTCCTACTAGTAAATAAAAAAACACACATAAAAATAAGAAAAAGAAGTTCTTTAGAGGTTCTTTATTATATACCATATTTTGATTCTGCCAATTGAATACAATCAATTCTAGATGATACAACAAAAAAAAGAAGATGGCTAGAAAAACTTATTAGATACCAGAGTTGATGGTATCTAATAAGTTCTACCTACTATTGGATTTGAACCAATGACTTCCGCCGTATGAAAGCAATACTCTAACCACTGAGTTAAGTAGGTTATTCATCATCACAAAAAAAGGACCCATCGCCTCGGGGATTATAGGTAGAATATTTTTTCTACGCAATACCAATCCATTAACAGTAAGCGGATTAAAGAACTCTCATGTGGGATCTGATCTTGACAAGAAATTCTCTATATGTTAAGATGTCTATGACAAGGGCTATAGCTCAGTTAGGTAGAGCACCTCGTTTACACGTGCGCCAATGCTTTTCAAAGGGGCCCATTATGCAATGAACATAATTGATCTTATTGAGAAATCGATGTCTTACTCCATAGATTCGAAGGAACAAGAGAACAATAGCCTGACAAATATTTGATTTGGTCCGATTCGAATGTGAATTCAGGTGCCAAATGAAATAGAACCTGCCATTGATTTGCTAATTGATAAGGTAAATACCAGCCCATTCAATGCTAGGCATAATGAGTATAAGGGACTCAAAAGAACCTCTTTTTTTCCTATGAACTTTAAGGTGTATGAAGTCTCATATTTGACTCTTGTAGCGGAGCGATAGAGATTCCATTTAACTTAGGTTAATCTAGGCCATAGGCAGACCTAAGTCAAGGTAACCCCTCTTTGAAACACTTTGGTATTATTCCTAGATCAGAATACAAATCATGAATCACAGAACACATGGAGCCATCTTATTATCTTCCTGTAAAAAAGAAAAAATATGGTGGACTAACTGATCTTCTTTATATCAATCAGTTGATGAAAGAGCCCAATGCAAGAAAATGCATGTTGGGTCTTTGAAACAGTTCGCATCATTTCGATAATAATTAGTTTGATCTGTTTTACCGAGAAAGTCTACGGTTCGAGTCCGTATAGCCCTAACACATTCCACTTTTTTTTCGTTTTGATTGAAAAAAAAGTGGAAATGGATTAAGAATTAAATTAATGCATTTTATATTTGTATTTTTATAATATAAAATGAACTAGAAAAATATAGTTATACTAATACGATTTCTTACGCTATAATTAGTCTTATTTATTAGTATTCTAATTATACTATTTTTTTGTATTTAATTGAATTACTTTTTAAAAAGAGAAACCGAGATAAAGTAAGAAAGTTTTCTTTGGGTGGGAACATCCTATATCGATACCATATCTAAATGGAATCAAAAAAAAAAATGGTATGAATCTTTAAATAAGGCATGCACCATGGCAAACAAACTCTAAACTATGTAGTTTTATTTGATCAAAAAAATTCCCTTTTCCTTTAAGAAGTTCTGGATGAATTTACAATATAAATTCAAATCAAATAATTCAACCTATTCCACATTAATAGGAGTTCATTTATGTTTCTGCTTCACGAATATGATATTTTCTGGGCATTTCTAATAATATCGGGTGCTATTCCTATTTTGGCATTTGTAATTTCCGGAGTTTTAGCCCCAATTAGTGAAGGACCAGAGAAGTTCTCTAGTTATGAATCAGGTATAGAACCCATGGGAGACGCTTGGTTACAATTCCGAATCCGCTATTACATGTTTGCTCTCGTTTTTGTTGTTTTTGATGTTGAAACGGTCTTTCTTTATCCATGGGCGATGAGTTTTGATGTATTGGGTGTATCCGTATTTATAGAAGCTTTCATTTTCGTGCTTATCCCAATTGTTGGTTCAGTTTATGCATGGCGAAAAGGAGCATTAGAATGGTCTTAACTGAATATTCAGACAACAAAAAAAAGAAAAAGGAAGGAAAAGGTTATATTGAGACAGTTATGAATTTGATTGATTTTCCGTTACTTGCCCAAACAACCCCGAATTCCGTTATTTCAACTACATTAAACGATCTTTCGAATTGGGCAAGACTCTCCAGTTTATGGCCTCTTCTCTATGGTACCAGTTGTTGTTTCATTGAATTTGCTTCATTAATAGGCTCGCGATTCGACTTTGATCGTTATGGATTAGTACCAAGATCGAGCCCTAGGCAAGCAGACCTAATTTTAACAGCCGGTACCGTAACAATGAAAATGGCTCCGTCTTTAGTACGATTATATGAACAAATGCCTGAACCAAAATATGTCATTGCTATGGGAGCTTGTACTATTACAGGAGGAATGTTCAGTACTGATTCTTATAGTACTGTTCGGGGAGTCGATAAGTTAATTCCCGTGGATGTCTATTTGCCGGGCTGCCCGCCTAAACCAGAAGCAGTTATCGATGCTATAACGAAACTTCGTAAGAAGATATCCCGAGAAATCTTTGAAGATAGAACTTTGTCCCAACAGCAAAATCGGTGTTTTACTACTAATCACAAGTTTTATGTTCGACGTAGTACTCATACTGGAAATTACGAGCAAGGATTACTCTATCAATCACCATCTACTTCAGAAAGTATCTCTGAAGTATTTTTCAAATCCAAAAATTCAGTATCTCCACATGAATTAGTGAATTAGGCAAGGTTCCTTTGTGCAGAATAAGAAAGAGTGGGTCAAGTCAATCTTTCAAAATTTCATTGGAAATTTTAAATACTCATACAAATAAAAATGTGGGAGAAATCGAGAAGATGGGGGTTCGTTTATCTGATTGGCTAGTCAAGCATGAACTAATTCATAGATCTTTGGGTTTCGATTGCCGAGGAATAGAGACTCTACAAATAAAAACTGAGGATTGGGACTCCATTGCTGTCATTTCATATGTATATGGTTACAATTATTTACGCTCCCAATGTGCCTATGATGTAGCACCTGGCGGATTTTTAGCTAGTGTGTATCATCTTACGAAAATACGGTATGGTATAGATAAGCCGGAAGAGGTATGCATAAAAGTATTTGCCCAAAGAAGTAATCCTAGAATCCCGTCTGTTTTCTGGATTTGGAGAAGTGCCGATTTTCAAGAACGGGAATCTTATGATATGTTGGGAATCTCTTATGATAATCATCCACGTCTTAAACGTATCTTGATGCCTGAAAGTTGGATAGGCTGGCCCTTACGTAAGGACTATATTACCCCCAATTTTTATGAAATACAAGATGCTCATTGAATGATAAGAAACGAATGTTCACTTATATAACATGACTCCAGATTTTTTTATTCAAGTCAAGGAATATTTTTCATTTTGTTCTAGAGAATAATTGGATTCTAATTCATATTAAGACTAAGATAAAAAATATTAAGACTAAGCTAAAAAAGACTTCATTGATATTACCCAATTTTGAAGATATTATGAATTTCGTTTGAGCAGAAACAATATAATAGATAAATCAAAAAAGTTCTGCACTATAAACTTTGTACCAGCGCATGTCATTTAGATGAACCCTTGAAAGTAGCATAAACAAGAATGAAGAAATAGAATAAATAGGAAAGAAAATACGAAATAAAAAAAGAACAGATTTTGTTTCTGTGTATAAAATATATCCTTACTTGTTCTATCCTTCAACTCCTATAAAATAAACTTGGAAGTTTTTTAGACAACTTATTTTTTTTTTATTACCATCTCCAAATATAGATGGATCTATACATCTATATAAAAAATATGTATTGCGCTCTAGATTATTAATATGTATTGTATGTTGACCCGCTTCAATTAATTTGAAGAGGTATAAATATCTTTTCAATCGATTAGTTATGTGTCAGGAACCAGATTTGAACTGGTGACACGAGGATTTTCAGTCCTCTGCTCTACCAACTGAGCTATCCCAACAATTTAGGAACAAAATTTGAACCGGTGACACAAGGATTTTCAAGCCTCTGCTCTACACAAATGAGCTATTCCCTAATTTTTTCGATTTTCAAAAAGAAGACTTTCTTTGTGAATGTAAGGAAAATGAGATGAGCTGTGAATAATTCACTTGGGGTCTATTTGTGAAAGAGTAAAATGAATAAGAAAGATATTGAATTTTCTTTGAACCACTTATAAAAAAAATAGAATTATAGTAAAGAAGTAAAACGGGCTTTTTACTGGGGATAGAGGGACTTGAACCCTCACGATTTCTAAAGTCGACGGATTTTCCTCTTACTATAAATTTCATTGTTGTCGGTATTGACATGTAGAATGGGACTCTCTCTTTATTCTCGTCCGATTAATCATTTTTTGTTATAGAAGAATTTGAGTTACCAACGCAACGTAGTCAACTCCATTCGTTAGAACAGCTTCCATTGAGTCTCTGCACCTATCCCTTTTTATTCTATTTTTTAAAACCTTGTTTTTCAAAAAATAAAGATTTGGCTCAGGATTGCCCATTTTTAGTTCCAGGGTTTCTCTGAATTTGGAAGTTTTCACTTAGCAGGTTTCCATACTAAGGCTCAATCCAATCAAGTCCGTAGCGTCTACCAATTTCGCCATATCCCCCCTTTAGACAAGGATCCAGTTGTAATTTTACCCAACTTTTTCATTTATCTTGGAACCATTGAGTTCATTATATAATGATTCCTATATTAAAAAATTGTGTATGCCTATTTTATTTTTTTGGCTATCCCCTCTCGTTCCACCTCTATTGTATGAATCATCTTTGTTTCAATCAGAAATGATTCTATCATTGATGTATCCACAATTCAATATAGAGAGGTATATACCACATATATATACGTCCCCCTCCCCCCCTTTTTTTTTAGAGTGTGCTTTGGAATACTGGAAGGGTCGATATTCTTCCTTATTGTTTTTTTGTCCTATCTTCATCCCTTTTCGAACGAAATCAGAGGAATGTCTGATTATAATTTTTATTGTTGTATCTTTGGACTGATCCGCTATAATATGAATCCTTATTTCTTATAACTATTCTCAAATCTAAAAAAGGAATTCCAATTTTTTGGTATTTTCAATATCTTATTATTAAAAATTAAAATAAAATAAAAATATAAAAAAAGAAATTTTTTATATTTTTATTATAGTTTATTATATAATGGAATGTAAAAAATATATATTAAATATATATATATATATTAAATTAAGATAAATAATGTAAATAAGATAAATAATGTAAATTCTAAATAGGCTAAAAAATAACAGTAATGTAAATGTATATCATCAATAATTATTATGTATAATAATAAAATTGAAATTAGTCAGATATTTTTTTTCTGTTACATTATTAGATCTGTTACATTATTAGAATAAAATTCTATTTAGTCATATTATTCTATTTATTTATTAAATATATTATTAATATTAATTTGCATATTAATTTTAATGAACTAGAATATATAATATATAGTTTATATTAAATATATAGTTCATACGAACTTTACAGCTAATAGCGGGGATCCGGTAGTCTCTTGAATTCCTATGCATTATTTCTGTTATGTGAGCCCGCTTAGCTCAGAGGTTAGAGCATCGCATTTGTAATGCGATGGTCATCGGTTCGAGTCCGATAGCCGGCTTTTTTCTCTATCGATTTTTCCATAATTGAGAATCTCTCCATTTCTACAAACGTTGAGTCACTAATCTATTATGTCGTGGTAATTCTAAAAAAAAGTTGATTAGATCCAATTAGATTTATATTTTATATATATATAATAAATCATAAAACAGAGCCTTAATCTTCTTTCTATATATATACAACAACAAATCTGGATATTAACACAATCCATTTCATTCTATATAGATTTCGCTTTGCTTTGTTTATTCTTTAGTTCAGTCTTAATTTCGATTTCTTCTGTAAAATGAATGAAATTTCAATAAAATAAAAAGGAGTTTTTACTTTATGTCTCGTTACCGAGGACCTCGTTTCAAAAAACTACGCCGTCTGGGGGCTTTACCGGGATTAACTAGTAAAAGACCTAGATCCGGAAGTGATCTTAAAAACCCATTGCGCTCCGGGAAAAGATCGCAATATCGTATTCGTTTAGAAGAAAAACAGAAATTGCGTTTTCATTATGGTCTGACAGAGCGACAATTACTTAGATATGTACATATCGCTGGAAAAGCCAAAGGGTCAACAGGCCAGGTTTTACTACAACTACTTGAGATGCGGTTGGATAATATACTTTTTCGATTGGGTATGGCTTCGACCATTCCCGGAGCCAGGCAATTAGTTAACCATAGACATATTTTAGTTAATGGTCATATAGTGGATATACCAAGTTATCGTTGCAAACCCCGAGATATTATTACTACGAAGGATAAACAAAGATCAAAAGCTCTGATTCAAAATTATATTGCTTCATCTCCTCAGGAAGGAGTGCCAAACCATTTGACTATTGATTCATTCCAATATAAAGGCTTAGTAAATCAAATAATAGATAATAAATGGATCGGTTTAAAAATAAATGAGTTATTAGTCGTAGAATATTATTCTCGTCAGACTTGAACCTAACGAACATAACAAGAAAAGGGGTTTAGACAATTCCGTCCCTTTTTCGACGAAGGAAATAGATCTAAGGGCCTTAATCCGTATTTTGTTATTCACGTATTACAAATTGATACGCAGTAGAATTTTTTTTTTGCTCTTTCCACAAGATTTTTCTTTTACGTACCCATACCACAGTAATTAGGAATCATAATTTTTATCAAATAAAGCTGTTGGAATAATATAATGCGTTTTTATTTGATTTGATATATTGTAGTTGGTAACGATGGTGAATTAACAGAAACGGAAAGAGAGGGATTCGAACCCTCGGTAAACAAAAAGCCTACATAGCAGTTCCAGTGCTACGCCTTCAACCACTCGGCCATCTTTCCTATATAATCCTATTATTGACCAGAAACCGAGTGAATAGTGAATCCATAGGAAAAAAGTTTCTTTTCCAATTCCATATTTATAAACAACCTCTCTTATCATCCATCTACCCTATTATAAATTTATGAATCATACCATGAATTTTTCTATGACATTTCATTCAATTGTATAATCATTAGTCATCCTTTTACTTTTTGGGTCATAACCAAATCTAAATTTATTGAGTTATTAGATTCGAGTTATAAGAATCCATAGTAAAATAAAGTCCTTGGTTATCTAACTTAGATGAAATAGTAATAGTTCCGTGCATTTGTATACTACAAAATTGATATTTTATAAAATTCAATCTGATTCAAAAGTCTCCCATCTTTCTTTGTCAAAAAAAGGTAAAATTTGAACAGAAGGTACACAAGAATGTTTTTGTTTTTATGTTATTTTGTACTCTACAATTCCTTTTTGTGGGATCATTTTCCCCGAGAGGGTAGTGAGAAGAATTATAGAATGGATTACTAATTATGCCTAGATCTCGGATAAATGGAAATTTTATTGATAAGACCTCCTCAATTATAGCTAATATTTTATTACGAATAATTCCGACAACTTCAGGAGAAAAAAAAGCATTTACCTATTATAGAGATGGTGTGATTTGATTTTTTGTTCTTATTTTTTTAGCCCTCAACGAAGTCTTACGAGAAAAAGACGCAGTTCGGAATATAAGGAACCAAATTATTGAAATAAAGTTACGTTTAGTGAAGGTAAAGTTTGGAGATAGAACAATTCCTTCTGTCGTGTATCCTCGATTGATCCAGCCTCAGATATCTTTATTGTCGATTTTAGTATTAAACGAAAGGTTATACCTATAGGTTCTGTATTGCAGGTCAATCCTACTCCACTAGTACCAATAGGCGGCATAGGGGAAGAAGCACTACACTAGGAATCAACAACACAAAAACTTTGGTAAACATTACCCTTTTCCTTATCGGTATCGGGGCTAACAAGAATGGTTGGGACAACAAACATCCATCTCGTTCGTACTTTGGATACTCGTATAACCATCAAAGATTGTTGAAGTGACTAATTCCTGGAAATAGTAAGCGTTGAGGACAAAGAAATCGTTGGAGTTACCATTTCTATCTAGTACTAATATGATAGGTCTTAAAAAACCTCTTGCGGGAAGGCTAGCTAGAGATTTCTTGTAAAAATACCAGCTCCTGTCAGTTCAGTTCATAATGAGAATAGTGAAATTTAGATTCCATGACTTATTCCCCTTATTACTATGCACAGAAGGGAGGAGCCGTATGAGATGAAAATCTCACGTACGGTTCTGGAGCGGAGATTTTTTGAATAAAATAAATGAACGACCGTAACGGATGTCAGCTCAATCCGAAGGAAATTATGCAGAAGCTTTACAGAATTATTATGAAGCTACGCGATCAGAAATTGATCCCTATGATCGAAGTTATATACTTTATAATATAGGCCTTATACACACAAGCAACGGGGAGCATACAAAGGCTTTGGAATACTATTTCCGGGCATTAGAACGAAACCCATTCTTACCACAAGCTTTTAATAATATGGCCGTGATCTGTCATTACGTGCGACTATCTCCACTATAGAAAGAAAGAAAAAAGATAAAATTAACTAGTCAATACTAGAAAAAAAGGCTTTCTACATATGCATCGTTCAAAGCAACGATTTTTACCAGCTGTAGCAAGGAAAGAAACCTCATGATAACAAAAAAGGAAATAAATAGATATAGATAAAGCCTACATACTATATTCTATGGATAAAGAATCAAATTGATAAAAAAAGCATCGTAAAGATCAATTAGCGAGCTTTTGGGTCGATACAGTTAAAAACTGCTTACTTATGTCATGAAATGATATATAAAGTTAGGAATCAACTTATGTAATAGAGTCGATCCACTAAAGTATTGAGCAGCGGTGTAGCATCAGATCCCAAAGATAGTAAGTTCTTTTTTCTTATGGAAGAAAGTCTTTTTCAAAGATTCTATATAAATTTCATATATGAAACCGAGATAGTTACCTTTCAGAAAATTATAACGATATAGGGGATATCAATGTTTCATTTTTCTTAAGGTGGGAAAAAAGATAAAACTAATTATTGATCACAATTAGAATTTTAAACTTATGTAATTAATTTTTTCTGGTTAACCCAAGAAAAATGGGATTTATTTCTCATAAATAGAATTCAGTTAGTCTAGGGGAATAGGGTAAATATAAGATGATACCGGAAAAAGAATTGATTGCTGAGCCGTATGAGGTAGGAAACTCTCAAGTACGGTTCTAAGGGAAGGAATTGAACCACCTATTCCAACCGCGGAGAACAAGCCATTCTACAGGGTGATTCTGAAATTGCGGAGGCGTGGTTCGATCAAGCTGCTGAGTATTGGAAACAAGCTATAGCGCTTACTCCAGGTAATTATATTGAAGCACATAATTGGTTAAAAATCACGAGACGTTTCGAATAAAACCATTCGTTAATTCAGTAGAATTTATTCTTGGATCCATCAAGCAAATAAAATAGATCATTACCATGACATGATAAGATCTAATTTAGAATTTAATTATATCCCTTCCTTGTAAAATAATTCCATTTTGTATGGTATCTTATAGGTATAAATGATATGGATACCGTACAGAATAAGAGTAGAAGTAGAACTAAGAAAAGATACCTTCGATGTATCTTATTAATTTTAATGAACGAGATCTTGTAATTTGTAATAAAAAAAAGTAAGTAATAGGGTATTATGCTCTATGAAATTCGATTTCTATGGGCACTTCTATATTTAGATAGAAATAAATTAGACTAGGTTGCAAAAAAAATAGTTTTTTCATTACGCCGAGAAAAGATTTTCCGCCAAAAGAGTCCGTTAGGCACCTAATCGTTATGTCATAATAGATCCGAACACTTGCCCCGGATCGACTTCAATATCATAATTGCTCTAGTGAATAACTAAAATAAATAGCTGAATGGGAGATAGGGAAAGAAGGAAACTAATTATTATTATAAAAAAAATATCTATCTTTCATCTATCTTTCATAGGTTCACTAAAAACTTGACTGTTGGCGGGTCTCTTTGTATGTGTTGTCCGGAAAGAGGAGGACTTAATGATTATTCGTTCGCCGGAACCCGAAGTGAAAATTGTTGTAGATAGGGATCCTGTAAAAACGTCTTTCGAGGAATGGGCCAGACCTGGTCATTTCTCAAGAACAATAGCTAAAGGCCCCGATACTACCACTTGGATCTGGAACCTACATGCTGATGCTCACGATTTCGATAGTCATACCAGCGATTTGGAGGAGATCTCTCGAAAAGTATTTAGTGCTCATTTCGGTCAACTCTCCATTATCTTTCTTTGGCTGAGTGGTATGTACTTCCATGGCGCCCGTTTTTCCAATTATGAAGCATGGCTAAGTGATCCTACTCACATTGGACCCAGTGCTCAAGTAGTTTGGCCAATAGTAGGTCAAGAAATATTAAATGGCGATGTGGGCGGTGGTTTCCGAGGAATACAAATAACCTCCGGTTTTTTTCAGATTTGGCGAGCATCTGGAATAACTAGTGAATTACAACTCTATTGTACTGCTATTGGTGCATTGGTCTTTGCATTGTTAATGCTTTTTGCTGGTTGGTTCCATTATCACAAAGCCGCCCCAAAATTAGCTTGGTTCCAAGATGTAGAATCGATGTTGAATCATCACTTAGCAGGGTTACTAGGACTTGGGTCTCTTTCTTGGGCGGGACACCAAATCCATGTATCTTTACCAATTAACCAATTTCTCGACGCTGGAGTTGATCCTAAAGAGATCCCGCTTCCTCATGAATTTATCTTGAATCGGGATCTTTTGTCTCAACTTTTTCCCAGTTTTGCCGAGGGAGCAACCCCTTTTTTCACCTTGAATTGGTCAAAATACGCGGATTTTTTGAGTTTTCGTGGAGGATTAGATCCAATAACAGGAGGTCTGTGGTTGAGCGATATTGCTCATCATCATTTAGCTATTGCAATTCTTTTCTTGATCGCGGGGCATATGTATAGGACCAACTGGGGTATTGGTCATGGCCTTAAAGACATTTTAGAGGCTCATAAAGGTCCATTTACAGGCCAGGGCCATAAAGGTCTCTATGAAATCCTAACAACGTCATGGCATGCTCAATTATCTCTTAATCTAGCTATGTTAGGTTCTTTAACTATTGTTGTAGCTCACCATATGTATTCCATGCCCCCCTATCCATATCTAGCTACTGACTATGGTACACAACTTTCGTTGTTTACACATCACATGTGGATCGGTGGTTTTCTTATAGTTGGTGCTGCTGCACATGCAGCCATTTTTATGGTAAGAGACTACGATCCAACTACTCGATACAATGATCTATTAGATCGTGTCCTTAGGCACCGCGATGCAATCATATCACACCTAAACTGGGCATGTATATTTCTAGGTTTTCACAGTTTTGGTTTGTATATTCATAATGATACCATGAGTGCTTTAGGACGTCCCCAAGATATGTTTTCAGATACCGCTATACAATTACAGCCTATCTTTGCTCAATGGATACAAAATACCCATGCTTTAGCACCTGGCGTAACAGCTCCCGGTGCAACAACAAGTACCAGCTTAACTTGGGGGGGTGGTGAGTTAGTGGCAGTAGGTGGCAAAGTAGCTTTGTTACCTATTCCGTTAGGAACTGCAGATTTTTTGGTCCATCACATTCATGCATTTACGATTCATGTAACTGTATTGATACTACTGAAAGGTGTTCTATTTGCTCGCAGTTCCCGTTTGATACCCGATAAAGCAAATCTCGGTTTTCGTTTCCCTTGCGATGGGCCTGGAAGAGGGGGGACATGTCAAGTATCCGCCTGGGATCATGTCTTTTTAGGTTTATTCTGGATGTACAATGCAATTTCAGTAGTCATTTTCCATTTTAGTTGGAAAATGCAGTCGGATGTTTGGGGTACTATAAGTGATCAGGGGGTGGTAACTCATATAACAGGAGGAAACTTTGCACAGAGTTCCATTACTATTAATGGTTGGCTTCGGGATTTTTTATGGGCACAGGCATCTCAGGTAATTCAGTCTTATGGTTCTTCATTATCTGCATATGGTCTTTTTTTCTTAGGTGCTCATTTTGTCTGGGCATTTAGTTTAATGTTTCTATTCAGCGGCCGCGGTTATTGGCAAGAACTCATTGAATCCATTGTTTGGGCTCATAACAAATTAAAAGTTGCTCCTGCTACTCAGCCTAGAGCCTTGAGCATTGTACAAGGACGTGCTGTAGGAGTAACGCATTACCTTCTGGGTGGAATTGCCACAACATGGGCATTCTTCTTAGCAAGAATTATTGCAGTAGGATAATGGCTAGGAGGATTTGAAAGGCATTATGGCATTAAGATTTCCAAGGTTTAGCCAAGGTTTAGCTCAGGATCCCACTACTCGTCGTATTTGGTTTGGTATTGCTACCGCACATGACTTTGAGAGTCATGATGATATTACTGAGGAACGTCTTTATCAGAATATTTTTGCTTCTCACTTTGGACAGTTAGCAATAATTTTTCTATGGACGTCCGGAAATCTATTTCATGTAGCTTGGCAAGGAAATTTTGAGTCGTGGATACAGGACCCTTTACATGTGAGACCTATTGCTCATGCAATTTGGGATCCTCATTTTGGTCAACCGGCCGTAGAAGCCTTTACTCGAGGAGGTGCTACCGGCCCAGTAAATATCGCTTATTCCGGTGTTTATCAGTGGTGGTATACAATCGGATTACGCACTAACGAAGATCTTTATACCGGAGCTCTTTTTTTATTATTTCTTTCTGCTATATCCTTAATAGCGAGTTGGTTACACCTACAACCTAAATGGAAACCGAGTGTTTCCTGGTTCAAAAATGCCGAATCTCGCCTCAATCATCATTTGTCAGGACTTTTTGGAGTAAGCTCCTTGGCTTGGACAGGACATTTAGTTCATGTCGCTATTCCCGGATCTAGGGGGGAATACGTAAGATGGAATAATTTCTTAGACGTATTACCCTATCCCCAAGGGTTGGAACCACTTCTTACGGGTCAGTGGAATCTTTATGCCCAAAACCCTGATTCCAGTAGTCATTTATTTGGTACCTCCCAAGGAGCGGGAACTGCCATTCTAACCCTTCTTGGGGGATTCCATCCACAAACGCAAAGTTTATGGTTAACCGATATGGCTCATCACCATTTAGCTATTGCATTTATTTTTCTTGTTGCTGGTCATATGTATAGAACGAACTTTGGAATTGGACATAGTATCAAAGATCTTTTAGAAGCACATACTCCTCCGGGGGGTCGATTAGGGCGTGGACATAAGGGTCTTTATGATACAATCAACAATTCAATTCATTTTCAATTAGGCCTCGCTCTAGCCTCTTTAGGGGTTATTACTTCTTTAGTAGCTCAACACATGTATTCTTTACCTGCTTATGCATTCATAGCACAAGACTTTACTACTCAAGCTGCATTATATACTCATCACCAATACATCGCAGGGTTCATAATGACAGGAGCCTTTGCTCATGGAGCTATATTCTTCATTAGAGATTATAATCCGGAGCAGAATGAGGATAATGTATTGGCAAGAATGTTAGACCATAAGGAAGCTATCATATCTCATTTAAGTTGGGTCAGTCTCTTTCTAGGGTTCCATACCTTAGGTCTTTATGTTCATAATGACGTCATGCTCGCTTTTGGTACTCCGGAAAAACAAATCTTGATCGAACCTATATTTGCCCAATGGATACAATCTGCTCATGGCAAGACTTCCTATGGATTTGATGTTCTCTTATCTTCAACAACTGGACCAGCATTCAATGCAGGTCGAAGCATATGGTTACCCGGTTGGTTAAATGCTATTAATGAAAATAATAATTCACTCTTCTTAACAATAGGTCCGGGAGATTTCTTGGTTCATCATGCAATTGCTCTAGGTTTGCATACAACTACATTGATTTTAGTAAAAGGTGCTTTAGATGCACGTGGTTCTAAATTAATGCCAGATAAAAAGGATTTCGGTTATAGTTTTCCTTGCGACGGCCCGGGACGTGGGGGTACTTGTGATATTTCTGCTTGGGACGCGTTTTATTTGGCAGTTTTCTGGATGTTAAATACTATTGGGTGGGTCACTTTTTATTGGCATTGGAAACATATTACATTATGGCAGGGTAACGTTTCACAATTTAATGAATCTTCCACTTATTTGATGGGGTGGTTAAGAGATTATCTATGGTTAAACTCTTCACAACTTATCAATGGATATAACCCTTTTGGTATGAATAGTTTATCGGTATGGGCGTGGATGTTTTTATTTGGACATCTCGTTTGGGCTACTGGATTTATGTTCTTAATTTCCTGGCGGGGATATTGGCAAGAATTAATTGAAACTTTAGCATGGGCTCATGAACGCACACCTTTGGCCAATTTGATTCGATGGAGAGATAAGCCAGTGGCTCTTTCCATCGTGCAAGCAAGATTGGTTGGATTAGCACATTTTTCTGTGGGTTATATATTCACTTATGCAGCTTTCTTGATTGCCTCTACATCAGGAAAATTTGGTTAATTTAGTTCTTTTTTTTACTGTGTCAGCAACAATCTCATTTCTTTCAATGAAGAGGGGGTTCCCCTTCTTTTATTTTTACATCTAGGATCCGAACTGTATTATTGATAATAATAGGAACTGAACATTATGGCAAGAAAATGTTTGATTCAGAGGGAGAAGAAACGACAGAAATTGGAACAGAAATATCATTTGATTCGTCGATCCTTAAAAAAAGAAATAAGCAAGGTTCCGTCGTTGAGTGAAAAATGGGAAATTCATGGAAAATTGCAATCCTTACCACGTAATAGTGCATCTATACGTCTTCATCGACGTTGTTTTTTGACTGGAAGACCTAGAGCTAACTATCGAGACTTTGGACTATCCGGACACGTACTTCGAGAAATAGTTCATGCGTGTTTGTTACCCGGCGCAACAAGATCCAGTTGGTAAGGATAAAAATATCGTTTCTGGTTTGTACGGATCTCTATGATCATAGATCATAGAGGGGCCCTCTTTACCATTTTGTATAAATAGACTATTCTATTTGTATAGATATGGTAGAGGGCATATCCAATCCTTCTTGACCCGTTAGTTCCTAGTTCTTTAGCGCGGAGTAGAGCAGTTTGGTAGCTCGCAAGGCTCATAACCTTGAGGTCACGG